>PVJS01002046.1:0-17063 GCA_004027185.1 Glis glis
TCCCTCTCCTGCCCCCCTCTCCTTAGTGAGGCCCTCTGCAACTTCGTGAGACCCGGTTTCAAAATAAAGTATAAAAAATAGGGCCGGGGGTGTAGTGCGGAGGTAGAACGTCCCTGCGTTCAATCCCCGGTACCGCAAAAAAAAAAAAAAAAAAAAAAAAAAAGCTAAGGCCAATTTCTAAGATGTTCCCATGTTTGTGAATGCATGAGAAAAATTTATAAGTGATCCATTAACCACAGCTATTGGGAAATGGCCTTTCATTGGTAAAGACTCATCAAACAGCCCTGGATGCAATTACCCAATGATACCACCATAGATTTCAGATCCATATGCATCACCAAAAAAAAAAAAAAAAAAAGTAGGGTTAGCACTATGGGGTTTCTTGTGGGTGGCAGTGAAAATGTTCTAAGATCAACTCTAGCAATAGTTGCCCACATCTGTGGATATATTAGGATATATTAAGAACCATTAGATTTTATACTCTAAATGGGTAAACTATATGGTATATGCATTATATGAATTATCCTAATAAAGATGATAAAATAAAAAAGTAGAATTATCAAGCTTGATTCTTTTGGCTCTATCTAACATCTATCTATTATCTATCTATCTATCTATCTATCTATCTACCATCTATCTATCTATTGCACAGCCTTGGATGGGGCAGGAAAAGAGAAAGACATCAATTTGAACTGATTGTTTTCTATGTGCCAAGCACTTTTTAAAAAAAAAAATTTTTTTGCGATACTGGGGATTGAACCCAGGGGCATTCTACCTCTGAGCTATACCCAAGCCCTATTTTTTTATTCTTTATTTTGAAACAGGGTCTCACTAAGTTGTGGAGGGCCTCATTAAGTAGCTGAGACTGGCCACGAACCTGGATCCTCCGGTCTCAGCCTCCCCAAGTACTGGGATTACAAGCGTGCACCACCACACCAGGCTTGCCAAGCACTTTAATAAGTGTTTTGTTATCTCATTTTTCTTTTTTTTTTTTTTGCGGTACCGGGGATTGAATCCAGGGGCGTTCTACCTCCGCGCTACACCCCCGGCCCTATTTTTTTATGCTTTATTTTGAAACCGGGTCTCACGAAGTTGCGGAAGGCCTCACTAGGTAGAGAGAGAGAAAGAGAGAGAGAGAGAGAGAGAGAGAAGAGAAGAGAGAGAGAGAAGAGAAGAGAGAGAGAGCTGAGGCTGAGCCGCGAACCCGGATCCTCCAGTCTCCGCCTCCCAAAGTACTGGGATTACAAGCGTGCGCCACCACACCCGGCTTCATTTTTCTTTATGACAGGAAATCAGTAGACAGTATTTTTATTCCCATTTGTCAGAAAAAAGAAACCAACGTTCAGAGTAGTTGCATAGCTTGTCTAGTGTCACAGGTAATGATCTACAGAATTGGGACTCAAATCTATATTTAGTTTGACCATCAGATCTGTTTTCTTTACCACCAGATAATATTCCCCTATGTCAAGTCTATATGTATGAGTAAAACTCTATGATTAGTATCAGTCAAAATCCCAGGATGGACAACAGTTTGAGCTCAGACTAGAAAACATTGATTTCCTCTGTTGGGAAGACACCAAAGATACAAATATGTGAATTAGGAAACAGACCCTAATTCAGTGTTTCCTGAGCCTACCTGGGCTGGAATTAATTATCTACCGAACACACCTATGTATATGTATAAATATACCCTGGTTTTATACATATAAATTCTTTTCTTAACTCAACATACATAATGTGCATATGTAGTAATAATTATAAATAAGAATTTTCATTTAACTTTTTTATTTACTATCTAAATTAAATGAAAATACAATTATCATAACTGTTTTGAATTTAATCCTTGTTTTATTCAACAGGTTATGTTTAATAAATCAAATTTAGCTACCCTCTGATGTTAGGCAAATTCTTTCAATTGTTTGTGTTATATATGCTAATAAATTAATTTGCATACATGAATGTGCACATGAGCTCATAAAGAATGGGGAACTGTCCCTGACCTATAAAGTATTAAACCTAAATGAGGAACTATAAATGATCTACTCTTTCCTTCCCTAATGGAGTAAAATGAGGGACACAGAGGCAAAGATCTTCTTGAACTTACTACATAAAATTAGGCTTAGCAAACCGGGTGCAATGATGCCTGTACTCCCAGTACTTGGGAGACTGAGAAAGGAGAATTGCAGGTTTGAGATCAGAACATGCTAATATAGAGAGACCCTGTTTCAAACTAAAATAGGGCAGGGGTGTAGCTCAGACGTAGAACCCTCCCTGGGTTACTTCATATACACAAACAAAGATATACCAAAAAGCCAGATTTATCTAACTTTAGGAAGAATAGCGAGTTTGGGCAATATTATGCAGATGCAATTGCTATGATTGTTATCACTTTAAGTATTTTAAGTACAAATGTTTGGAATATTCTTATTAAATGTTCTCCAACATTTTCATCACCAAAGACCCAATATATTATCTCTCCACACTCTTCACTTGTTGTGCCTGTAATTTACCTAACAATACTTCAATATAGATGGTATGATTTATACATGTCTGTGTGGGTTAGTTTTCGTTTATAACCTGAGAAGAGCTAGTTGGTATTTTCAGTATCTTATCAAGAATACATGTTTGAAGGATGCATGCTTAAAAGACTAATCAAAAGCTCACACAGGGTTTGGCTACCTGCATCTCTAATCAAAATCAGAGATTTGGCAAATTACTTTAGGAGTGCTCAGAAATACAATGTATGAAGTGGTATAAGAATACAGCATAATGGTGTATTCTTATATTCATAATGGTGCCTAGAATTAGGATTCTGAAGTGTCTCAGTTTAGATATTAATGCAAAGGGCTGGACATGGTGGCACTTGCCTGTAATCCCAGTGCTTGAGAGGCTAAGACAGGAGGATTGCAGGTTTGAGGACAGCCTCAAAAACTTGGTGCAGAGGATTTGTGCTACTTGACTCCAGCTAGAAGGGTAGAGAGTCCCATGACTCAGTCTTGTCTCCCTCTAGTGAACTTTTCACATGGTCAGAAAATCATTTAAAAAAACAAAACATGTTTCATCACTGTTGGTATGTCTACCTGCTTTTATCTGTGACGTAGGTGAATTGCTTCATGATTTGCATACAGCATAGTTGTAATGTCCTGGAAGAAGAAATTTATAAGTCCTCACCTATCTCTAAATAATAGCAGCAACTGATGTTAACAAAAAGCACCCAAGTTCACTCAAGCCAGTTTGTAAAAGTGTTCTTTAAAATATTTTGGTGTTTGGACAGTGATGGGTTGGGTAGTATAAGGATGTTTTAGAGCTAGGTTCAAGAATGAATTAGAGAATAGACTATAATCCAATGTTTCCTGAGCTTACCTGGGCTGGAATTAATTATCTGAAGAGATTTTAAAAATGCAGGTGACAGGCACCAGAATTACTGAATCAAAAGGAGGAGACCTGGGCATCTATATTTCTTACAATTTCCTAGGTAGTTCTCAAAATACCAGATTGACACTAATTCATAAGCCAGTTGACTATTGGAAACCACAGAGCACAATGGCCCTTAAAGTTTTTTGTATGATTCTATATCTTTATGACTCTTATTTTAAGCCCTTGAAAGATTATTTGAAATATCCATAGCAGAAAAAGACAGAGGAAAGATAATCAAAAGATAGATCATAGAGAGAGGAGGTAGGTATTGGGGAATGGGGAAATGCAACAAGAATTCTAATTGAGAATCTCCTTGTAATCTGGGATAATAGCAAGGAGTGCTAGACAGACACCATCCTTTCCTTGGAACTGAGAAATCAATCATAAGCTAATAGCTTACCTTTGCCAATTCTCAGTTAAATCCCCGGCTAGAGTTTGTCGCAAGCAAATGTATTCTAGTTATTCCTCCTAACTCTTGTTGGCAGAACACAGGACATTTACCATCTGTTCAGCTTTGCCTTGGCAATAGGTAAACATAGCCGATTTCCCCAAGGCAATGAGCAGGAAGAGGAGACAAATCACAGCAGAGCTGAGGGTGGGGCTCCAATGTTCTGACTGTGCAATTCCATTGGAAAAGATTTCTACAGTGAGGGGGCTTGCTGACTAGCTGGGAGCAAGGACCTGATTGCCAGGCATCATACTAATGCAGTTCTATGATGGCGAAAATTCAAAAACCTTTCTTACATCTTTTTATTTTCATCCTTCACACTTTCTCCAAGCTTTTGGATACACTTTTAGCCTCAGGCTAATTGAGAGGTTACTTTCAGTCAAGCATCTGAGACCCAAGGTTCTCTACACTCATGGCTCTTACAGTCTAGTGAGGAAAACAATTGAACGGATCATCAACAATGTTCTCAGTGCTATTACAGGGATAGCAGGTGCTCCACTGGCACCTAGAAAGGTCTGCTTAGTGGGAACTGGGTGGCTATTGTCAGGAAAGGGTTCTGCTAAAAGTTTGATTTAAACGGAGACTATTATGAGTTAGTCAGTAGAAAGAAGGAACATTATTTGAGAAATCTCAAATATAATGAATAATCCCCCATGTGCCTTGGATATAGAGGGGCAAACGTGGACAGAATCAAGAGCGGAAACTGAAAAGATATTTAGGGTTCAGGTAATGAAGGTCTCCTCAGAACATGCTAAGGAGCTCACATTTTATCCTAATAGTCTGGATATAATAAGATGAGCCCCACATCTGGTCACAGTCTCCAACCCTAAATACACCCACTCATTATTCCTTCTGCAAAGATCAACAGCACATTTTTTTTTAATTTGACAGCACTGCCATAGGAAGAGAATTACAGTGATGAGCAAACAGAAAAGAATTGGTTCTCACGAAGCAGGACACACAAACACACACACACACACACACACACACACACACACACACACACAAGGAGATAATTGCTGATGGTGACATTCTGTGAGGACAATAAAATGGCTGACTAAGGCAGAGCATGGAATGATGTTTTTGACAGTCCGGAAAGCCCTCTCTGGGTGTCTCAGTCAGCATTCTCACCGCTGTAATCCAAAACTCCTGACCATCACAACTTAGAGGAAGGAGATTTATTTGCCCACAGTTCTGGACATTTCAGGGGTTCAGTCCATGTTAGGCAAGGTTACATCTGTGGATCTCAGGGCATGGCAGCAGGAAGAAGAGAGAGAGGGAGAGAGAGAGAGGAGAGAAAAAGAGAGAGAGAGAGAGAGAGAGAGAGAGAGAGAGAGAGAGAGAAGCTTTGCTCTCACATCACAAAGGCGAGAAGCAAGATGGAGAAAGCAAGATGGAGAAAGCAAGGGGAGAAGGGACCATATACAACCTCCAAGTCCACAACCCCAGGGGCCCCTCCTCAGCAGCCAAGTCCCACCTTCAACATGGCTGCCTTGTCTTTGTGAGGTCTAGGGGGACATCCCAAATCCAAATCATAACACTGAGGAAGAGATATTTCAGGTAAGAGAGACACTAAAGTACCTGAGTAAAGAGTGTTCCTGGTAAAGGAACAGCAAGGGCAAAAGCTCTGAATCAAAAGCCAACCTGGTGTGGTAAAGAAAAGAGTGAGTACTGGCATAGCGTCAGTGTAATGAACAGGGGACAGAGCACTGGGTTGGACTGCAGAAGTCATGCTGAGGCCTTGCATTCTGTTAGTGCTAAGAAAATGGCATTCCACCCCAGGGAACTTTTTCTCTTCATATACTCCTTCCTATTCTGTCCCTCTGCTCTGACTTCCTAACACACAATGTCCCCTTATTTGTTTACTCATCCTCAGGATGTGGGACCTTCCTGATGTCCTTCAGGAACAGGGTGACAAATTCACCCTGGTTTTCCTAGGACTTGCCTGGTTTTAATATGGAAAAGCCTGCATCTCAGAAACCTTTCCTGTCCCAGACAAACAAGGACCACTCTATGGAGGAATCCTACTCCCATTGCCCCAGACCTAAGATATCAGACACACCAAAACCTATTTGCTATACCAATGTTTTTCAAGAGATGGGTTTGAGAGGCTAGCATGAGCCAGATGGCCAGAGCCTGTGAGCAGGGTAATGAGTCTGAACTTTATTCAAAAAACAATGCAGTTTAGCCCTAAAGCATCAGTGATAATATGTAAGCTACCTATTGCTACATGACAAATTCTCCCCCGACTTAGTGCTTGAAACATTTATGTTCTCTCATAGCTTTTGTGGGTCAGGAATTCAGGTGTGGTGTAGTTGAACGATGTGGGCTTCAGTCTTTCATAAGGCTGCAGACAGATGTCAGCCACGTCTGCAGGCATCTGAAAGGCTTCCCTGGGCTGAAGGAGCTGCTTCCAAAGTGGCTCACTCCAGAGCTGTCAGACTGGGGCTGGCTGTTGGGAAAACTCAGTAACTTTCCACGTGGATGTCTCCACAGGGCCACTGAATGTCCTCATCGTGGCAGCTGGCTTCCTCCAGAGAGAGCAATCCACGAGGTCCAGGTGGAAGATTAATGCCTTCTCCCACGAGGCTCAGAAACCACACACTGTCCTTCACTGCCAGTAATAGTCGTTTGGTCACAGCTTGATTTACTGTGTGATAGGACTGCACAAGGGCAGAGGTACCAGTAAGTGAGGATCAGTGGGGCCATCTTGGAGGTTGGTTGTCACAGATGTCCCTCCAGATTCCACCCCACTAACTCATTAAAGAACTTTCTCGGTCAGAAAGGTAAATAAAAGACTCCATACAATACTTTTAAGTCCACGTTCTCTTAACAGAACTACAACGTTAGAAAGCTCATCCATAAAGTGTGAACTACTGATTCTGTGTTTGCACAGGTGCTGAAGGACATCAAGATGCTAACGTTGTGTTCCTAAATAAACACTACCTTCGAAAATTATCAGACCTCCATTCATGGCGCTAGCCAGCTGTCTAATGCTAATCTACTCCTTCTACCAAAATGCTCTGATCAGAAGGTGTCTGGGGTGCACAGCCAGGTAGGAAAAGTACGACGTACCAAGACTTGGGAATTTATTGCTGTTTAGCTTGGAGCTCCTAGTGGTGAACTGTGCCTGTCTGTTTCTTTACAAAAGACTCATGGAAGGCTTATAATCAGAACATGAGTTATTAGCACTACCTAAAATTACCAAAAATAAGAGAGGTAAGGCTGGGTATGATGGCACATACTTATAATCTCAGTACTTGGGTGGCTGAGACAGGGATCTCAAGTTTGAGGCCAGTCTTAGAAATTTAGTGAGTCCCTCAGTAACTTAGTGAGACACTATTTCATACCTAGAATGGAACGAAGTTGAGAGTGGATGAATTCAGACAGATAGAAGGGCCGGACTTGTAGAACCTGTAATGGAGATTAGGGCTTTGGGTGTTTTCTAGCACAATGGAAGACAGGGGAGCATTTCAAGGAAGAGGAAAACATAATCCAGCTTCTTTCCGAAGGATCACTCTGCCTGTTGCTGTGGCGCTCTTATCAGCCAGAGGGTCTCCTGTCTGAAATGCTACCTTAGGTTTCACCTCTTCCTCCTCCCTACAACCAGGTCTCCATTCAAATGTCAACAAGTCTGACCTCCCCAACCAGTCTGTCTAAAATAGCAGTTCCACAACCCTCTCACTCTTGAGTCCCTTATATTGCATTCTTTATGCAACACATATTATCTACTGCATAGTATATACTCATGAATTTAAAAAATATTATCTACTCCCCCTTTTCAAGAGCAGGCTCTTGTTTTACAGAGTGCCATAATTCTTTTTTTTTGTCTCTTTTTTTTGTGTGTGTGATGCTGTGGGTTGAACCCAGGGGCCACACCCTCAGCCCTATTTTATTTTTTTATTTGGAAACAGGGTCTCCCTAAGTTTCTGAGAGCCTTGCTAAGTTGCTGAGATTGGCTTTGAACCCATGACCTTCCTGTCTCAGCCTCCCAAAAACTGGGATTATAGGCATGTGCCACCATGTCTGGTACCACAATTCTAATGCAGCATATATTTAAAATACACACACACACACACACACACACACACACACACACACACACATACACACTGGGGATTGAACCCAGGGGCATTCTACCTATGAGCTACAACCCCAGCCCTTTTATTTTTTTATTTTTAAATGGTCTCAGTTGCTAAGGCAGGCCTCAAACCTGTGATCCTCATGTCTCGGCCTCTCAAATACTGGGATTACAGGTGTGTGTCACTGTGCCTGGCTTATATTTTGTTGTTGCTGTTGTTGTTAATAAATGAATCTCAAATGCCAAATGGGATTTTTGTTTGGGTTCCCATTAGAAAGGCTCTCTTTCACCTCTCAAGTTGTTTACTCATAAATAGGAAGTGGTTATGTCATGTGAAACGTGATCTGTTCGCATGGTTACATGGAAAGCTATGTAGAAAGCAATTCTTAAACAGTATTTGGGATCAATAGGAAAGAGCATCATGATTGATTAGTAATGTCTATCATTTGCTTGGAAGGAGACAGTGGTGTCCTGCCTGCTACGTATCTTTCATCTACGTAAAGGCATTTAGTTTCATCGGGGCTATGACTCATAGGGCCTTTGGATTTGTAGTTGATGAAGGGTGCCCTTGCATTATTCACCCTAGTTGATAGGCAGCTTTGCAAAGCCAGAAATTTTTGTGTGTTTGTGACTTACATCCCTCAGCTACAAAACAGACTTGATAATGTGAACCTTCTTCATACTTTCATATGAGAATCAGAGGAGAGAACGCATCCTCATCACAGAGAACAACACCTTGCCCACAAGACATGATCAAAGAGTTTACTTGCTTTTGCTGCAATAAGAGCAATACTGATTACATATAATGATTACACATCATATGTGTTTTTCACATGTAGCCTCACCTACAGTAAATTACAACAATGGCCACTAAACAAAAGCAGAGAAGAGTTGTTCCTGAGACTAAAACCAGTGACAGTGAGTTGTTGCGATATAGAAGCACTTGGTTTTAGCAACACACTAACAGACCACAAGCAAACACTCCCCAGTTTAATGGGGCCTCAGCAGAAGATGGAGCAGCACTTTGAAAGGTTTGTTGGAGGCATAAGTTCACATCTGAAGGGTAATAGAGTGCAAAGCTAAAAGGGTGAGCTGTCATCGCCCACATGCCTGGATGCATGGTTATTGACAACTAGCGAGGAAGCTTCAACCCCTCCCACCTATATTATCACTGTCCCTCTCCTCCATCTCTAATTCCACAGAGTGCCTTGAGAACCTGCATCAAGAGGCCCCTGCTGGCTGCGAGTCTTCGCTCTACCAGCTCCTTGGACAGTGGGAGCAGATCCAGGAACCTTCGGGGATAAGCACCAGATGTCCATTTTCTGTCTTGGTCTGAAGGCATAAAAATACATCTGCCTTCCCCCCGGTGCTGCAGAATAGAAGCTCTTTCACTTCGGTTCACCAGCCTGTCCCCAAATAGTTACAGCCTTGTTTAGTTAAACCGGAGGCTTTATTCCCCTTAAGCTTTTGAGGTCCCACCTATAACTACTCGATTTAGAGATGTCGCGTCTTTGCATCGAGGGTATTCAAAGGGCATTCGGTTCCTGAGGTTGGGTGAAATGGTCTTATAGTAGAACTCTAGGCAATATAGGCAACTCCATTTGAAGAAAGATATAAACTCTGTCACTAAAACACACAGTCAAGCAATACAAAATAATGATATTAATCTTCCACCCTGTGCTAACCATAATGCTAGGCAGTCTGTGAGCCATAAAAAGAAATGAGACATGAGCTCCGACTTCAGGAACCTTATTGTCCATTAGGGTAAATAAAATATGCTCAGAAAGAAATAAGAAATAAGGTGATTCTGACCCAAAAGAAAAAAGGCCATACTCATCTGTGGCAAGATGATAAAAGGGTAAAGAATCCAGGCTGCCGATCCAGCTGAGCAAAATCTGAATCTTGAGCCAGGCTGGTGGCACACACTTGTAATCCCAGTACTTGGGAGGCTGAGACAGAAGGATCACAGGTTCAAGGCCAGCCTCAGCAACTTAGTGAGGCCCTCAGCAACTTAGCAAGGCCCTGTTGCCAAAAATAATAAACAAAATAGGACTGAGGGTGTAGCTCAGAGGTAGAATGCCCCTGAGTTCAATCCCCAGTACCCCAAAAATGAAATAAAACAAAATAAAAATAAAAATAGGGCTGGGTATAGCTCAGAGACAGAATGCCCCTGGGTTCAATTCTCAGTACCATACACACACATACACAAATCTGAATCTTGGCTCTGATGCTGTGACTGTATACTTTCCTGCCTGACTCAGTTTCCCCCTCTGCTAACAGCAGGACCCACTTCCGAGAGGTGTTATGAGGATGTGATAAGAAAATATATACCTTGACGGGCATGGTGGCGCAAGCTTGTAATCCCAGTACTTGGGAAGCTGAGACCGGAGGATCCGGGTTTGTGGCCAGCCTCAGCTATTTAGTGAGGCCCTCCACAACTTAATGGGACTCCGTTCCAAAATACAAAGAATAAAAAAATTGGGCTGGGGGTGTAGCTCAGAGATAGAATGCCCCTGGGTTCAATCCCCAGTACCACACACACAAAAAATAAAATATATACCTTAAATATATAATGCTGTAGCTCAGTGGCTGGCACAGAGTACTCACTCGGTGGATCCATTCCCTCAACGATGTTCATGGTGCTCACTGTTAGACGCTGGAACCCACACAGACCCAGTCACAGCTTTCATGCAGCTCGCATCCTAGTGGAAGGATGATAACCCCTGACGTCGCCTGGACCATTACTATGTGCCAGACACAACGATGAAGCTAACTATCGGGTAAGCTCAATATTTTCCAACCCATAAGATTTACAATTAACAGTGAAAGAGGTGCGGTGTTTAGGACTCGATTGGCTGTTTGGGGAAGGTGTTATTTAAGCTGAGGTCTGAGTAGCCGAAGAAGCTTCCCATGCAAATATTTGAGCACAGCATTCCAAGCTGAGTCAACTCAATAAATGCTGGACATTACTCTGAATATTAAAACCAGGTTCCCGGTTCCATGGAACAGGCTATACAATGTCAAGGAATTGACATTGTATATACAATTGTCAGGGAAACAATAGCTAGAGTCGGCCGACAAGGACAAGGGTATTCTGAGTAAAGTGGGAGCTTATTGGATGTTGGGAATGAGTTAGTACTTCACAAAGGAGATGAAATAAAAACACTGGCATCGTATCTTCATACAGTACTTTATACTTCACAGTGTGATCTGGGAGCATGCAAATTTAAGGTCATTATCATCCATTTACATACCATGTATGACTGCTTTTGAACTACAACAGCAAAGGGAAACAGGCGAGGCAGAGACCAATAATCCACAACACTAAAATTATGTACTGTCTGGTCCTTTACAGAAACATTTTCCCAAGCCCTGCTTTAGTGATAACAAAGCACACTTCAATAGAGACCACTGATGCAGCACTCAAGCTTCATTGGGGTAGCTTCTACTGGAAAGCCTACTTACTGCATAGATGTCTACAGACTCCCTTCTTGGTCTGTTTCTAGAATAGGATATCAGTTTAAGGCACCTGGTTGGTTCTCACACAACACAGTTTGCATGTGAATGAATGTGTCCTATGTGTCAGAGGAATTTTTCATGTAAAATGATTAAGAAGGTCTTTCTCCCTCAAACACCTAAAGTAAGTAAAGGGAAAGCTAAGACTAGAACCAGGTTTCTCACAACTCCTGGTATGATGTTCTTTTCCACCAAGATGCTATGGGAATACTCACATCAGGAGGGCACACCTGCTAGCCCACACCAAGCCTAAAAAAACATTAAACACGCTCTCATTCCTTGACATCTGCAAAGCCTCAGGTCTTCCATTGCTGACATTTTGTCCTCATTAACCAACATGTGACAGTACTTCTGTTGGGCCCCTGCTCTTACCCACAATTCTGTTCGGTCCTGAGAAAACATATGAGAAGGTCCACAGGTAATTGTTAATGAGAATTCCCACCAGCAATCCCTGGAAGCCTCATGGTTAGATACAATGGCATGCTCCCTAGAACCTTTCTAAATGTATGTATGCCTTTTCTACCCACTTCATCACAAGGGGAAGGGAAATGTCCCATCACTCAGAAGTTAATTGCTTCTTCTCTTGTATCAGGTACTGCGTTAACCAAGGGAAAGGATTCTCAAATGCTTCCCATGTTAGAAACAGAAGGAGAAGGTACCACAAACAGCAAAGCCAGGGTCAGGGTCAGGGTCAGGGTCAGAGTTACTATGGATACTGCAGACTAGGGAGCTAAGAGATTGGGCTCTAAATACAGAAATATTTGAGTTCAAGTCCCATCTTTGTCACTTATTAGCTGTGTGGACTTAGAAAATGCACTTGACCTTTCTGAGCCCCAATTTCTTCATCTCCAAAGTAGAGACAATGCCATTACATATCTCATGGGGTTCATATGAGAAGCAAATGAATGAGAGAAATTTGTGCAAAGTGTTCAGGAGCATCTCTGTTACTAGAAAGCACTTGACAATCAAAGAAGAAAACGATGATACTGAGGAGAATAATGGGGCCATGGTTCTGGCCCTAATCCTTTTCAACCAGATGAGTCTGTTCAAGGCACTGACCATCTCCTAAGCTCAGCTTCTCCATCTATCAGGCAAGAACAATGCTATTTTCTAGTGTGCAGAGCTTCTAGGCGGACCAAATGACACTAGGAAGATAAAGTACTTAGCAAAAATTCCTGGCATTTATTAAAAGGTCATTAAATGTCACTAAATTAAATCAAATCAAACAAAAGACATCTACTTGGCCAACCTTACATGACTCTGTAAAAATGCCTTTAATTATGGGTATAAAAATTCCTTCCATACACTAAACTGCTCTGCAGATATTACAGGTTGTCCGGATCACCACGCAGCTAAGGAGCCTGCCGAGTGTCTGTTTACTTGGCCTGTGATTTGCAGGTCATTCGTGGGAGCTGAATGCTTCAGTGACCAGGTGCTTAGTGAAGCTAGGGATTAATTAACCTGTGATCTATGATTCTTAATTATGGTTCTCAAGACTCATCTAATATTTGCAAGTGACTCTTCAAGCCATATGGCCTAGCAAAAGCATTTGGGACTGAAACATATTGGCCGAGCAATTCTTTCATGTTACTCTAGTCCCCTGATCCTGTGTGTGGAGAGAGAAGAAGCATGCTGAGTTTTGGCAAGTTTCCAGACTGAAACTTAAATGCATGTGTATACACACACATGCATACTATACATACATGTTCAAACGCTCACTCAGCATGCTAAACAGCTGGTACACTAGAGATAACATGGGCTCTGGGGTCAAACATATTCCACGCCCCATTGCTGACTACTATCATGAATGTGGGCAAGTCACTGGGCCCCTACATCCCTCAAATTCTGTACTTAAATGGGAATAATAAAATCTACGTGGTAACATTGTAGCATGGCTCAAAATGAAATATGTAGATATCTAGCCATAATTAACAATCAATAGAAGGTTATAACTGGGTTAGTACTATGCGTGTTTAAATTAGCCCTGATATTTTTTATGTGACCCTGAGTCATTTATTTTAGTCTCTGATTCATCATTAATATAATGGGGCTAATAGGATGTACCCCATGGATCCATTCTTGTATCCAATATTTACAGAGACCCTTCTCTGTAGCAGGAACTGAGTTAATTATGTGGGAAACAATGAAAAATAATGAAAGGAAAGCTCTTTCCCTAAAGTACTTAAGGTCTAGGGAAAGGGAAACATTAACAAGGGTAAATATAAGATAATTACTTATAATAAGGTATAATGGTTTGAATTTAGAATGTCCCCCTAGTCCTCACAGAAACACAGTAGCAATGTTGGAATTGGGGCTTGGTTGATAAGGAGGGTCCCTGGGATGTGGCCTTGGGGATAATATCAGGCTCTCTCCTCCCCTTGCTCTCCATGATGTGAGAGTGGAGCTTTGTGCTCTCTCTCTCTCTCTCTCTCTCTCTCTCTCTCTCTCTTTCTCTCTCCCCACTCCTGCAACTATACCCTGAGCCTCAGACCCTGGCCTCACATGGAATGAACCCAGAATCTCCAAAAAGGAAAAATGCGAGCAAGTAAATCTTCCTTCCTCTAGTTTGTGTGGTCAGTTGTTTTGAATTATAGCATCAAGAATGCTGACCAAAACATAAGGAACATAAGAGAAAGTCCAGAGACTATAAAGAGAACACTTTCTTTGAAGTGCAAAATCAGGGAATGATTTTCAAAAGAAGTGGCATTTAAGCCTAGATCTTAAGAAAAATTAGTAGCAGCAAAAAATGGCATAAGAATGTCAAATAGAACAACATGAATAAGGGGCCTGATAGGGTTTCTTTTATTTGTTTAATAGTTAATGGGAACCAAGTATCCTCTAGAGCCTGTGCATAGAGTAGTAACAACATAGACAATTTCTGACTGTTTTTTATATTAAAGACTAAGAAAGATAATGTATTTAAGTCACTTAGCACTGGGCATGGCACAAAGAAAACACTCCATATGTAGCTAATAATAATTGAGATCATTATAGCAGTTATAATAATTATAAAAGTGACAATACATGCCCCTAGGGCAAAACAGCTTTGTCTACTCAAACAAAGTGTCACAACGATTATTTTTTTTACTTACTTGAAGAAGAAGAAAATGGTAAAAATTTCTGTTTTAGAAAAAGAATAATTCCAGGGTTCATATTAGAGTTTAAAGAGCTGGCAATAATTCAGACTACTACCCTTGGACTTGACTACCTAGTACAGAGATCTGTCATCAAGCCTATGAAGTGGTAATCCACATCGCCTATCCCATCTTCAAGTTGGAAGAGTGACAGAGTATTTAATTCCCAAAGGTCCTAAGTGCTCCATTTATGGAATGGTGCAATGACATTATTTCCAATTCTAGTAACAGGACACTTCCCAAGTCACCATTCCTTAGAAAGCACCCATCAAGGGCCTCATTCTCTCCTCTTAAATTTCACACTTCAGAGCTCAGTATCCATTCTAGTGACATATTTTTTCTAGACTACCTAACTTAATAACTGATTCTCTCTTAATTTTTATGAAATTTTTGAAGATTTATTAATGACATATTGAAAGTTTTTGTCATTTATAAAAATAGTATTAGAAAAAAGGATAAAGTGGCTCCACTTGAAATGGGAATTAGCATTTCATAGTAAAATATAAATGAAAATACATGCAACTGGGACTTTATCTTGAAAATTAGTATTTTATGTATCTAACAAGATTTTGGTTACTATAGCTGTGCACTAAAGTTTAGAATGACGAAAGCATGAATCAGAGGCTGGAAATGAGGATGGCATAATTTTTATGAAAAAAATGACTGCATTAAAACATCTTTTACCTCATATTGCAATACTATAATGAAGAAAGTGTTTTGATAACAATATTTGTGAGCCTTATCAATTAATCCAAGGCCTTTACCATCAATATTGAAATCATCTTTTATTGAAGTCCATATTATTTCATCATACTTGTCCATTCAGTCTTCCTCAGTAGAGTGGCCTCTGTCAGAGCCTTGATTGCAGGTGAATTTTCAAGGTATTGTAGCTTCACTTTAATAGATTTTATAAAGTCCTGCATCTTTTGCCTGATTAGCAATTTTTCTTTGTAATTAATTATTAATGAACCTCCTATTGTCTGACATTTAAAACATGCAAAAATCAGCAAGAGGCTAACACAGATGCAAAGAAGTGGCAACTCTTTTACACATGCATGTAAGTTGTGTTGAAATTCATAAAATAAAAAATCATTTGAAATTCACTGAATTTGGTGCTTATCATTCTAGGCTTATTTGATCAAATTATAATAAAATTACATTATTATGACAGGGACAGAACTGGGGTTTTGAATTTCTTAATATGGGGGAAGAAACTTCTTTTTGAAAATGTGGGCAGCAAATTTTCTAGTTCAATAGTTCCCTGAACCAACAATATCAGCATCATACTGGAACTTGCTAGAACTTTCCAAAAATGCAAATTCTTAGGTTGCTGGGTCAAAAACTCTATGAGTAGAGGTTAGAAATTTGTTTCAATTAACATTTCAGGTGATTTGATACATGATAAAGTGTGAGAAACATTTATTCAGTACAATCTTGTTTACTAATGATGAGGCTAAGACCTTGGACGAGAATGTGATACTATTATTGAGGTGTGAGAAGAACTAAGAATCAAGTTCTAGCTGCGCATGGTGGCACACACCTGTAATCCCAATACTCGGGAGGCTGAGACAGGAGGATTGCAGGTTACAGGCCAGCTTCAGTAACTTAGCAAGACCCTGTTTCAAAATAAAAAAATAGACACTTCACAAAAGAAGAAATACAAATGGCCAATAAATATATGGGAAAATGTTCAACATCATTAGCAATCAGAGAGATGCAAATCAAAACTACTCTGAGATTTCATCTAACCCCAATTAGAATGGCAATCATTACAAACACAAATAATAAATGCTGGCAAAGATGTGGAGAAGAACTCAGATACATTGTTGGTGGGATTGCAAATTAGTGAAACCACTTTGGAAATCACTGTAGAGTGTCCTCAGAAGAATGGGAATGAACCTACCATATGACCCAGCTTACCACTCCTGGGTATCCACCCTAAAGAACTGAAACCAGGATACTCTGATAATGCATGCATATCTATGTTTATAGTAGCACAATTTATAATTGTCAAATATGGAACCAGTCTAGGTATCCATCAACAGATGAAGAGATTACAAAATTATGGAATATACACATAATGGAATTCTACTCAGCCTTAAAGAAGATCAAAATTGTGTCATTTGCAGGAAAATAGATGAAACTGTAGAATATTATGCTAAGTGAGATTAGTCAGTCACAAAAAAGTGAGAGTTCGAATGTTTTCCCTTATATGTGGAAGGTAGGGAGAAATTGGGACACAGGAGGGACTCCAGACAAAGGAGAACTCCTAGTGGAGTGAGGGAGGGGAACTGAGGGAGGCAGGAGGTGGGAGGAAGACTCGAAGAGGGAAACACCTCAATGGACATGATGTACATACACAAATTTATCGATGCCAATCACAACGTCATGCACAGGGAGGTGGGGGAGAGGGGGAGGTAGGAACTGAGGGAGGGCTCAAGGAGTGTTGTGTGTATGTATGCCTCTA
>PVJS01002046.1:17163-89155 GCA_004027185.1 Glis glis
AAAACCTTTGCTTAAGAAAAAATCAAAATAAAAACTAAAAAGGGCTGGGGGTGTAGTCCAGAAATAGAATGCCCCTGGGTTCAATCCCCAGTACCAAAAAAAAAAAAGAATCAAGTTCTGACTTCATGCAGTGTTCTCTCCGTCTTTCATTATACTATGTACTTTTAAACACTATATTTAAATGGAGACTACAAAGTACAGTCCTCCCTTGATATCCACAGTTGTTAAGACCCCTCACAGGTACCATAATTTGAGGATGATCAAGTCCCTGATATAAAATGATCTAGTAATTCCATCCAACCTTCACACATTCTCCCATATACACTAAATCATCTTTAGGTTACCTATAATACTTGATACAGTGAAAATACCTTCTAGTATATGATGTAGTTATGTTATGTAGTTATACTGTATTGTTTAGGAAATACTGACAAGAGAGAAAAAGAATCTGGATGTGTTCAGTGCAGATGCAATTTTATTTTAGTAGTTATCCTCTGCAGTTGTTTAAACCTACTAATGTGGAACCTATAGGTATGGAAGCTATGGGTCTGGAGGGCTTGACTGTATCCTCTATTATCTAGTTATTACCACTGTTCCCTGAATAGCTTTTATCCTCCATTCTACAGATGAGAACATGCTAAGAGGGAGTAGAGTGGACAAGGTTTCAGTTAGCAAGGAGTTGACTTAAGTCCTGTGGACAGTATCAGATCTCCCCAACTATTCTATAAATCCTCAGAGGGTAGAACTATACTGTATATATTTTTTCAATGTCACCACACTCGAGTCACCATTATAAGATCACCTCTTGTTGGCAGAAACAGCACAGTATTTTGCAGAGGGACTATTTCTGTCTCTATACTTCCTCAGCAACAGTTGATTAAATTCATCGCTTTTCTCAACTTCAGCAACAAATGCAAAAACCAACCTATCTACATTAGACTGGCCAGAGAGGCTATTTTTATTTCTCATTGTTATGTATAAGACTCTTCTTGTACATTTGGGGGCTGTTGTTTAGATATTTTAATATTTTAAGTAGTGTTCGTTTATTATATCTGAGGCTTCAGGCTATGTTAGCAAGTGTTGCAATTTTAGAAATCTGAGAAAAATTAAAATACCATGTGGTAAGAGAATAATATGGTAAAATATAGATTCTCAATATGGAGTTAGTTTTCTTCTAAAAAAAGGCTACTGATAACAATTATCATCACCAATAACACTTACTGAGAGCTTGCTATCTGCTAAGAACTAAATGAGATTATATATATAATCCCATAATTATCAAATTATATATATCCCATAATTATATGTATAATTATATATATATATCCCATAATTATCAAATAACTTTACGGTATTTATATACATATATATATGTATAACTATATATATCCCATAATTGTCAAATAACTTTATTATGTTAATGTCATTATTGTCTCAATCTTATAGACAAGGAAACCAACTTTCAGAAACTAAATAAGCTGCATAAAGTGAGAGTCTATATATTGAATCTGGACCCATTCCTGTAGAACTACTCCAGTGCCTGGATGTTGCTCACATTATACTTCCTTCTATAGCAGTGACCTCTATGCCATGCAAAAACCTGGAGAGCTCCTCTTTGGAGTCCCAAGTATCCAGGATGATCTGATAAGCAATGCCCCACAATCTGACCACAACCTACCACTCCCCAGATGACTTATTTCATCCTGTTTTTGTTCAAGGCAGTTTACATTTCCATATACATTAGCCATTTCCCAACTCTGAGCAAACCCTGCCCCTTCTTCATCACTGATATCACACAGTCTATTCTACTCCAACCCAATTCTATCCAGCTTGCTGAGTTCAATAGTACAAAGAATCCCCCTGATCCGTTGTGTTATAGTGACAGTACAAGTTCACTCCTAGTGGTCTGAATTGTATCCACGGAGCCAACGGTATTGGTGAGGCATTTAATATTGCTATCCTGTGGTTCCTGACCTCTATGCTGCTTCTATGCATCAGACAGTAAATCTTCTTGGGGTGTACAATAATGAGATAGTCATTCAGTTTTAGAATAACATGGCAATAAGTCTGCTAATCTAAGAAGAATGTGGTAAACGCAAATTTAGACCATAAAGAGTGGCATGGATTGTGGTTTCAGATTCTGCCCCTGTGCTAAGGCTTCCCTGGTATTTCCATGACTCCCTTTTCTCTACCACACACTGGCATCTGTATTCATTATCTTATTTTGCTGGCATTTTTCCCATGTGTTCGTTTCATAAACTTGCTTCTTAAATTGGAAATTCCCTGAGAGCAGAAATTAAGATTTCAACGTCTGACTTATACAAATGCGACAGTCTCAGCTAAACTCTCTGAATTCATTAGGACATAATGTTCCTTTCCATTCTCCACATATCACTTGGTGAACTACAAATACAAATTGTCCAGTGGCCACAGAGAATATCTTGAGAGATTTGAATAAATATCAAAAACTTCTTCTGTGGAAAAAAAAAGTCTTAAAGGAAAGAGAATGATAATGAAATAAACAGTGTAAATATGAAAGGAACAAAAGGGTATGTTGCTATTATTTTTAAAAGTCTCTTAAAAATCAACGAGATAATTAAAAAATAGGAAAAATGGGCAAAGGCTGTTCAAAGAAAGTTGAATAACATGAAAAGATGTTCAATTTCGATTTACTTGAATAAAAGTAAATTTTAAAAAATTCCTTGACATGTTCCACCTAATAGGTAAAATATTCTAAAAGTCTGTAATACCCTCTATTGGCAAACATGTGATTCCACTGTATACCTCAGTGTATATATTAGCATTACTCATAGGTAATAATAGCACATTTTTCCATTTTATTCTATGTATTTTCACCCCAACATAAAATAATAATTTTTGTATAATATTTTGGAGGACAATGCTACACTATTCATCAGAATTTTATTTATTTTTTATTTTTTAAATACGTTTCTTGGTTCAGTATAATCTCACATTATGTAGTTCAAAGTGATAGGGACTTACATGCATACAGTATTTGGTGAGCTTCCCTGCACTGTTTAAATGGGCCCTAACATAGTGCTGAAGTGCTGTCCAGTGTTCCTTACCACAAGAAGGCTGTGATATACACTAGCAAAAAAAAAAAATACATGTGTTAGATAAGTTCAATAAGCTTCCTTCAGACACAACTTATGGTACTGTTGGCTGTAAGTTCAATGTTAAAGAATTAACAGTGTATATTAAGTATAGCATCTTTGGACAGAAACATCCATAAAACAAGGTTATGTATTGATTGGTTGACAAAAAAATGTCGCACATGGAGGCTTGCATAAACCTAACTCTTCATTCTCTCTCCCTAGGTGCAAAGGTTCCATATTTTCTAAGTCAGCATTCATAATGACTTTATGGAACATAACCAGTGTAAATAATGAAAATCAACTGTAGAACAGAAAACAGCAACATGTTTCCCTGCATAGGAAACATCTCACATCATTGATCTGAGAGCCAGACGGACTCATCCACTGGATCTTTTTAAGAAGAGTTGAGTAGACCCTGACTGTGGAGAATGTGACTGCCAGAAACAGGTTAACATTTGCCTTGGAAAGGTCTAAGGGTCATGGAAAGCCATGATTAGACTAATGAACTAGCTGAAAGCAGCCTATTCCTCCTAGGTAAATGTCCCTGTGTCTCTTACTGGTGCCTACTCCCAAATATCTTGCTTGTCAAACATTGTCTCAAGGATCTTCTGCACATCCTCAGCAGTTTTATTGCTAACTGCTATGTCAAAGACTCTCTGCAGTTGTTCTGTGGCCAGCCAAATTAAACGTTAACCCCTAGCCCTCGCCGCATGTTTACTAGTTAAACTTTACCTCCTGGGCTCTGCACGTATGCAGTAGCATCCATACCTCAACCTCCCCCCGTCAAGAATGAATAAAAGCTGTGCATCAGTGTTCAGCGGGGCCTTCACCTAAGAGTGAGGTCCCCTGGCCTGCCCCTCTCAATCTGCTCTGGGTCTGCGTCATTCTTTTTCCCTTAGGTGTGCTGCGGGATGGTAACCGACACCTGACCACAAAGGTTGGTAGGTGACAGTGGACAGACAGCTTAATTCAAGACCTGGATGGAGATGTGGTCATATTTAAGAACTCTAACAGCCATTAGAGTAGAGAAGGCCTAAGATATCAAGGATATACACTTGTGTTCTGGCCCAGCCTGACAAACCTCATTAAATACGAGCATATAGTTACCAATGACCGGTCCAGACTAGCCTAGCCTTCTCATAGAAGAAACTCAAGAAAACTCACTTACAGCATAAAGATACCTCCCCTGCCACCTTGAAGTCCTGACCTCTTTCTGATACATCAAAAGAAACAACTGAGAGAAACCCCGAAGACAAGGCATCCACCTGAATGAGATAAAGTTCATCACAGAGAGACTGAAAAACCAACAAGAACCAGCTTACATCATAAGAAACAACAGTTCATTGAGTTGGCAAGTGTTTTCTCTTCTTTCTTTCTGCCCTAACATCCCACCAACAAGTACAGGTGGGAATAGGATTTACTGGAAAATTGAGCTGAGTTATAGAAACTAACAAACTATGATTTCTCATGTTTGTGTATATCATAAAAAGCCTGCAATTTTGCCCTAAACCCATGATGGATTTAAAAGAGGAAAGGTGTTCTGCACATGCTGACATAAAGATATGTCCAAAATATATTGTGAATATAAAAAACGAAATGAACGTTTAGTATTCTTTTTTTGGTTTAGATAAACACAGATGCTCGTATTTTGCAGTAAATATTTGTTTCAGATTCAGTTTAAACCCAAATATGCCATTGTTCGACAAATTACTTAACATAGTCAAGTCCTGTGTAAGTATACTAATCATATTAAAAATATGTAAAAACCCATTGACTTCCATATGCAAATTGTGTTAAATAGTGCTCTATGATTTAAATGTATTTGTTTCAAGCTTTATTAATTTTAACAAATGTTTGAAAAACTGATGCCTGCACAATAGGCTGTTTGCTTTATTTTTTTAAAAAAATAAAATTATTTCAACTTCAAAGAAAAAAAAAAAACAATTTCTGAGCATTATATATAACACATATTACTATGGCTTGAATGTTTGTCTTCTCCCAAACTCATGTTGCAGTTTGTGAATTGGAAGTTGGATTTGATGAAGAAGGGTATGCTATTTTACGAAAGTCTTTGGGGGAGTAAGCTTTTTCTCCTTGCCTTTCCACCTTTTACCATGTTATGCTGTATCAAAAACAGTCTCATCCAATGACACTACCTTGACCTTGGACTTCCCAGTTTCTGGAATCATGAGGAAGTAAATTTCTGTTCTCCATAAATTAGTATCAGGTATTCTATTGTAGCAGCAAACAGTGCATAAAGAAAGAAATTGGTGCCAAGGGGATGCCATGACAAATAGCAAAAATTGTGGAACTGATTTTAGAACTGGGTAATGAGTAGAGACTGGAGGAATTTGGAGGAACCCAGGCTATAGAACGCCTGCATTGCATATAAAGAGCATGAAGTTTGAGTCTCAGCAAAAGAAAAGTGTTGTAGGGAAAGTCTGAAACTTCTTAAGAGATTGCTGAAGTGTTCATGATCAGAACCTTGGTAGAAATATGGATGGTAAGGACAATTCTGACGAGGTCTCAGGTGGAAGCCAGAGCTATCTTATTAAAAACTGAAGGAAGGGCCATCCTTGTAATCAAGCAGTGAAGAACTTGGCTGAACTGTGTCCATGCTCAAGGGCTTTATGGAAGGCAGAATTCGAAAGTGATGAACTGGGATGTCTGGCAGAAGAAATAGCTGAGCAAAGCAATGAGGGGACTGTCTGCTTATACTAGAAGGTGAGAAGAGAGATATGACTTAAAGATGGAATTTATAGGCAAAAGTAGAGCAGGACACAGATATTGAGAAAATCCCCAGTTAGCCATGTAAAGGGTAAAAATGTATGTTAGGAGACGAAACCAAGCTAAGCAACCATTTGATAAGGAGATTAGTATGAAAAGAAAGAAGCAAGATGTTATGCATCATAATAATGGGAAAAAGGCCCCAAAGGTATTTCAGGGATATTCATGGCTACTAGTTCCATCATGGGCTCAAGAATGCTAGGGACTTAAGAGCAAAAAAGTTTCCAGATGAGTCCCAGTGAACTCAGCATTCACTGAGTTAATGAACTGGGGTGTCTCAGGTATCTGCTCCCGGTACATTAGCAAAGCACCCCTTGGCTGTTCCAGCTGAGGCTCACCTGGGCCCAGTTGCAGTGCTGGCCAGCATTCTAGAATGTACAATCTGTACACCTTGGTGGTCCCCACATGGTGGTAATCCTACAGCCATGCAGAATGTATAAGCTGTATGGCTACTTTCACCTAGATTTCAAAGAATGCTTCAGAGACCTAGTGGAGACATGTGGGCAGGGCCACCATTGAGTTCCCAGAACTCTAGAAACTTCCAGAGGGCAACACCAACCTGAGAGAGCTTCTAGGTGGGCTGCATGGGCTAGGGGCTGCCTGAGGCCTCGGAGACCACCACCCCAGCTTTCCCAGGAACCAGAGTAAAGAAGGGTCAAAGGAGGTTATTCTGGAGACTTTAAATTTAATGTTGCTCATCCTGTCTGGTGTTGGACTTACTTGAGACCTTTTGCTCTTTTCTTGTCTTCCTTTACTTTCTGTTGGAGCAGGAATGTGGAAGTAGATACCTTGTTTGAATTCACGGGCTCAGTGCTGGAGGGGAGTCTGCCTCAGAATGAAGGTGCCTAGCATCTCCCATATCCAATTACGACGAGACTCGGAATTCAAATTTTTGAGATAATGTTGGAAGGAGTTACGAATTCTGGGGCCACTAGAACGGAATGAATAAATTTTATATGTGAGAAACACTTGAGGGTTTTTTTTTTGGGGGGGTGAAGGTGAAATGCTATGATTTGAATGATTGTGCCCTCCAAAACTCATGCTGAGCTTGAATTGCCATTGCAACAGTAGTAAGAGGTGGATCTTCTAGAAGAGGATGGGGCCATGAGGAATCTGCCTTCATGGGTGGGATTGATGGCATTGAAAGCGGGACTGAGCTCATACCTCTTTCTCCTCTTGACCCTTCTGCATTCCTCCTGTGAGGACAAAGCTTTCTGCCCCCTGGAGGACGTAGCAGTCATCCTCCATCCTGGAATCAGAATTTCCAAGCCTGTCAGCACCTTGATATTGAACTTCCCAGCCTCTTGAACTGGGAAAAATAAAATTCTGTTTAAAAATTACCCTGTCCATGCTCTTCTTTTACAGTATTGGAAATAGACTAAGATGTACGTGACATGATCTGCACATTACAATGTGTATGTGCACTTGTTTCTTATATATATATATATAATGTTTCTGGAAAGGTGCACAGAAAAATGCTTGAAAAAATACATTGGACCATAGTTTTCCAAAGGCAGAAGTGTGTCTGTTTTATCCCTATTTTTTGTTGTATCCAGAATGTTACCTTACATATCTTACATATCTTAGATATTCTTTAAATATTTGTTAACTGAACAAATAAATGAATAAGTGATTGAATGAAAATGAGGAGGGATAACTGGAGGCTTTTCTTTGTGTTTTTATGTTTTATTGTTCTCACTTGTTAATATGAGCATGTATTAAATTCAGAGTAAAGTATAATCTGAAAAGATTACACCCTTATTCATCTTCAAAGACTGCTCAGCCCCTTTTAACATCACACTGAAAATTTCCATTCTCTGGTAACTGTTTTACCTCCTCATATTCCCCTCTCTAATCCACAAAGAAACATAGAGTGCACTTTCCATAATCCTCTTTATATGTTGAGTCTAACATTTGCCACCGCTGATCTGGCCAGAGGTAGGTGCTTGCCGCTGACATGATTCTCTCCCATGTAAATGAGAGCCTGTAAGTGCCTGAGGGGTTACATGCTAGACTCTGCTGGCTAGAGTCACACGCTGTGTAGTTGAGAATTATGGATATCCATCATGGACCTTGAGCAGCAAAACAAGCCCATGGTTGGTGGAGAAGGATGAGGCAGGCAAGCAGAGAGAAGCCCAGAGGCCATAAAAACCTGGAGAAGGAACACCTTAACTCTTGACATTTTCCTATTTCTGTTTACTTTGTGAGAGCCAGTTGCATTCCTGTCTCAGAGTCCTAAAAGATATATTTTATACTTATAATAAAGTAGCCAACTATTCGGAATAAGCCACTTCAAGTTGGTTTTTGCTAGCTGTCATTTAGAACTCTGAGTAATACATCTCTCTATTGCTTCAACAATATGGACTAAACATTACTGCCTGGGTACAAAAGCATAAAGACCTTTCAAGACTAGGCCCTCGCCTTCCTCTGCATCCTCTTCTCCCCCTCCTCCATTATATGTTCCCTCCTTCCCTTGGCCTGAGATGCAATTTCATCCCTCTTCATTGAATTGACATTGACTTAGTTCATTACTAATTTTGGAAAAGCTCTGCATGCCCATGGCAGCCAAGACCAAGATTATGTCTGTATGTGTGCCTCTCTATAAATGGGACACTTACTATATTGTAGCACAGTGGTCTTTCGCATATTTGACTCTCCTGCTAGACTACAGCTTTCTTGTTGATGGGATCCTTTTCTGTATGTGCCTTTATACTCAGAGACTAACATAGTTAGCACCTCTAACATAATTGATATTCAATATTTATTAATGAATTACTATATTCATATCTGTGCCCTATAGAATCTTAAATCTTCATATCTTGAGATAACAAAAAAGTCATAGCAATAAAAAGAACAACCTGACATGTTGATATGTTATAAAGTCCCAAAATTTAAAGATAACTGAAGGAATTGGTAGATAATTTGGCCACAGAAAATATGTGCATACACAAGATTGGAGAAAGTCAAAAGAGCGAAACTAATTATATTTCATTTAAAGCTGTGTGACAACCAGGTATCAGATAATAAAAACAACTCTCATAATTGCAGGCTTTTTAGTTATGAATCCAAAGGATAAAAATGATAAGAAATATCTCAAGTAGAAATAATTCTGTCTTCCCTGCCTTAACCATGTTGTTGTACTTTTATCCTTATCATATTATGTCTCACTTAGAGACATTTTCTAATGTAGGACATCTCCTGATTTTAGAAAAGAGAAAATGCATATTTAATTATTTAGAATTATCTAGGTATTTATTTATGTATGTACTTTTTTTTCAAATGTGTACATCTTTGCAGGGTACTTTACTGTAACTCAATGCATGTATACAATTTGTGTTAGAGAGAAGTAATATGACCAAGATCAGAAAGTCAATTAGGAGCTGAGCCGTGACTAGAACTCACTGCTTTTAGCTTCCTTCTTTGATCCAAACTCATTTCTCTCATCTTTAATAGACATTTTGAAGCTCAACCTTGGTGCCCTTTGCCCCTGAACTCACCTAGAATTTAACCTTGCAGGTTTGCCAAGCTCTAGCCCCCAGAAAACAGACGTATGTAAAAGTCAAGAGAAATTTTATTGGAAACTGATCTCACAGGGAGAAATCAAAATTACATCAGCTATAATAAATAACTGCAGCATTGTCTTGAAGGAAAGGTTGGCTACGCCTTGAATGAGGTCAACTGTTGGCATCCACATGAAATAAATATAAGGCAGCTTATCTCTCTGAAAGAAGAAGACTATAAAAATCACGATTGCCAGAATTGGAGAAAATTGAAGCTGATTTCCATGGCAACAAAATAGTTACGAGGATGAACTAGGGGCACATAAAAATCTATGTGTGCCACATTAAAGATAGAAAAATGGAAAGTAAACAACAGGGATTGATATTCATCAAGAATTCCCTGAGAGAAGAGGCTACCTCCCAGACTCCTTGAGGCCATGCGCCCATGGGGAAACATTGTCACCTGAAAGTTCAAAGTCTGGCTTATCTCAGTTTGCAAATTACTTGGTGGTTAAAGCCTCTCTGTACTACTGTGGAGTGTACTCTTTATTAGTTTTGGGGGTATTTTCGGTGCTAAACTTTTATGAATGCATTGAATCTTTGGATAAAAGACGGGTTGAGGTTATCAAATATTTTAAACATGCTTTTATTGGTGCATTGTAGTCTCACATCACAATGAATATCAATTTGATATTAACATAGATGCACACAGCTCCTAGTGTGCCCCTGCCTCCCCCTCCCCATATGGAGTACCGAGAATGATGTTGGTATATTCTCATATGTACACATTGTTTATGATAGTAATTCCATTGCAAATATTTTAACGATATTAGAGAGGTCTTAAAATTGCCATTTCCCTCTATCCACTCTCTCCCCTAGTTCAGTCTCCCTCTTCTTCCTGCTCAAGGTCTTCCTCCATTCTACACCGATCTTACAGATTTATTTTTATAAAACATTCAGTCCAGATCTACCTACAGCTATTTCTGTGGATTCTCATTGCCAAATTCCTTAGCATGGCTCGCCAGCTCTTCATACTTCAACTCCTGGCATGCTTCCCATTCATGTCATAGTCCCAGCACTATAAGCATACCTTTCCCTATAATTTCATGCTTTCCTGGAACTCCAGACCTTTGCACCTGCTATTCAAGTTATGTGTCCCATCCACATCTCCACGGTCCCCCAGCTCTCCCTTTCTTAGCCCTCCCTCATTTAGAGTGGGAGTAGCCTCCTCCTGGAAGCTTCTACTGAGTGTTCCATCCCCTACATGGACCAGATGTCCCTGAGGACATGCCCCCATGGCCCTCTCTGCATGCACTGAGTGCAAATGCTCATTATACTGTATTGCAATAGCCTGCTTACTTGCTATTCTCCCCTGTTATGCTGTAAGCTTGTTGTGATCTATCTGTCACCACAGCCCTAGTGTCTGGCACACAATAAACATTCAACACATATTTATGATCTGAAATGAATTCAAGATAAATATCCCCTATGAGTATTCTCCCAGGTTCCTGCTGCATGCCATTCCAAACTTGAAGCAAATTTGTTCTAATGAAATTTCTATCCATGATTCAACAGTTCAAACATTTAGAAAAGGCCTTCCTCTTTTTCAGATTTTGGTTTCATACACTGCACCCCTTAGGGACCATTACTTTCTTTTTCATTATTTAGAATACTCATGACCTTCCAGAAAATTCCTCATGGCTTCTTTTGGTAATTCAATTATTCAGGAATGAAAACTTATAGAAATATACAGCCAAATACTTGACATTCCCTTTTGGTATTTAGCCACTACTTGAAGTCACATCTTAGATTAAATTAGAAAAAGTTTGTGAAAGCAGAGAAATTAAAAGACCAAGAGAAAATAAAGCTTATATCCACACAACAATGTATATGGTAATCTTCACAGAAACTAATTAAAATAGCCCAGCATTGGAAACATTACATCAATAATATGATGGAACAGAAACAATAGATCCTCTTTTCCCAATGAATATACCACTTAAGCAATACTTTAGTAATACATTCCTTTCATGAGAAATCAGAAACTAACCCAAAGTCTCCTGCATCCTGAGAGAATGTAAATCCAGACTCAGTGAAGCCAGAGGGAGATTTGGGACACTCTCTCACCAGAGACCCTGCCCTTGGCCAAGAGCCATGCAATCAGGAAGAGAATGCTCTAGTTCCCTCACACAGGGGGAGTGAAGAAGTTGATACTGCAACCTTTCCAAGATGTCTGCCCAAAAGACTGAGTTCTGTATCTCTAGTCCAAGAGTTCCGATGGGTCTAGAGCAGTCTAGCTGATTAGGAAGAGAACAGAGGTGGTAGTTTAAGCTGATGGGTGGTACTGATCCTCCCCACTGTTCAACACAGAGCAAGCAGATGGAAAGCTCTGACTTTTAGCTTCCCTCTGGGGAAGGAAAGAGTTAATTTTTACATTCCAAGCCCAACTTCTCCAAGGATGCTCAAAGAAATGGCATCTGCTTGGCCAGTCTTGAGGCTTTGATGGGTCCACCAAAGTCTAAACACCAGGAAGAAAATGGAGATAGTGGGTTGAAGAGAGTGGATACAGACATCATGACTTTTTCCCCCAGGCTCCCACTTAGCACGGAGCAAGCAGACCAAAACCACAGCTTCCTGCGTCTCCATAAAGAGAAAAAGAGTAGGAAGCTGCCACCAGAATTTCTGGGCTGGGCTGACGGGAACAGTCTCCTCTGATATGAGACCAATTTGTGAAGACTTGTAGAGGTAACTGCTTTGTCTAATATGTACATGACAAAACCAAGAGTCAAGTAAAATGAATGATCATCTAAATGTGTTCCAAACAAAGGAACAAGATAACAAAATCTCCCAAAGCTGATGATAATGAGAGTTATATAAATCACCAGACAGATAACTTAAATTAAATCTAATAAAGTTGTCACAAAGTTCAAGAGAACAATATATGAACACAGTTGTCATTTCAAAAAAGATCTAGAAGATATTAAAAAATACTGATATAAGAGAAAAGAAACATGTTGCATACAATGGATCTCTGTAAGACTATCAATACAACTTTTAGCAGAAACCATGCAGGCTAGAAGGAAGGGAGGAGTATGATATATTAAAAGTGTGGAAAGAAAAATATGACTCACCAAAAATACTATGCCCAGGAAAGTTGAACTTCAAAAATGAAGAAGAGATAAAGAATTTCCACCCAAACAAAGTATGAAGGAATTCATCACATCTAGATCTATCTTATAAATAAAGCTAAAGGGAGTTCTTAAAATGTAAATGAAAAGCTGGGCATGGTGGCACACCCTTGTAATCCCAGTACTTCAGAGGCTGAGAAAGGAGGATCTCAGGTTCATGGCCCTCCTCAGCTACTTAGTAAGTCCCTCCACACCTTAGTGAGACCCTGTTTCAAAACTAAAAAATAAGGCCAGGGGTGTAGCTCAGAGGTTGAATGCCCCTGGGTTCAATCCCCAGTACAGCAAAAAAAGAAAAAAAATTAAATGAAAAGACACTGAACAGGAACACAATAGCATAGGCAAGCATAAAATTCATTGATAAAAGTCAATACATAGGTAAATACAGAACAACAATTATTACCAAGATGCTGGTGAATACATCACTTTTAATTCCACTATAGAAATTAAAACACAAGCCAGGCGTGGTGGCGCACGCTTGTAATCCCAGTACTTTGGGAAGCGGAGACTGGAGGATCCGGGTTCGTGGCCAGCCTCAGCTCGCGCACGCGCGCGCGTGCGCACGCGCTCTCTCTGTCTCTGTCTCTGTCTCTCTCTCTCTCTCTCTCTGCCTGTCTCTCTCTCTCTCTCTACTTAGTGAGGCCCTCCGCAACTTCGTGAGACCTGGTCTCAAAATAAAGTATAAAAAATAGGGCTGGGGGCGTAGCGCGGAGGTAGAACGCCCCTGCGTTCAATCCCCGGTACCGCAAAAAAAAAAAAAGAAATTAAAACACAAAAGAAAAATAATTATAACTAAAATATGTTAAAAGTTATATAATATGAATATATATACATTGTAACAATAATATAAAGTGTGTGTTTGGGGGAAGTTAATATAGTGTTTTTGTATGTGATTGTATTTTAGTTGTTATCAATTTAAAATAGTTATGACGGTAAAGATATTTTATGTAAATCCCAAGATAACCTCTCAAAAAAATCCTTAATAAAGTTACTCAAAAAAAGAAGAAAGGGATCAAAGCATATCAATAATAAAAATGAAAGAAAAGACAGACAAATGACTATGGAAATAATGAAAACTACTAACAAAATTTTTCCCTATCAAACAATAAATGTAAATGAATTAAGAGGCTAAGACAGAAGCAACGCAGCTTTGAGGCCAATGCCTGGTAACTTAGGGAGACGCTGTTTTGAAATAAAAAAAGGTCTAGGGGTATATCTCAGAGGTAGAAGGCCTCTGGCTTCAATCTCCAATATCAATACATACATACATACATACATACATGAACCAAACTCTCCAATCAAAACAGAGTCATGAATGGATTAAAAACTATAAGCTTTCTATAAGAAATTCTCTTTAGCTGTAAATATATATATATATAGGCTGAAAGTGAAGGGACTGAACAAATCTTTCATGCACATGGTAATCAAAAGAGAGCAAGGGTGTGGCTATAATTATATCAGACAAAAGAGACTTTATTCAAAAATTGTCATAGTTCACCAACAGGCCAATCATGCTCCCAGATTCAAACCATGAAGAACCTCATTCCCCAAACTACTTGGCTTCAGCCCCCACCCTTGAGCCTATGGCAAAACAACACCTGCCAAGAGGTCCAGGTAGAACCATGAAAAGTACCCCAGCAGAAAGGTTCCTCTGCTCGCAACACCAATTCCATCAATGGGCCCAAGGTTTACCTTGTAATTCAGCTCCAATCCCCTTAGCTGGGGGTCTCAGCTTACTATTGCTTGCACAGGACCCAGGAGACTCGCTCTTCTGAGCCTCCAAGACAGGCTTGCTGAACATGAAGGGATCCAATCTCCCCTTCAGCTCCCCTGTGCTGTAGCCTATGTGACCCCCACCTGCTGGGAGACACACCCGTTGTAGCCACTGGGACAGGCATCTATCAGACTCTGTCCAAAAGCAGATTCTGAGAGGGGCTGTGTCTCTGCTTCAGCTCCCTTCTGCTATCCCAGGGAACTATCTTACCTGTACAAGGAGCTTCTGGGACTCGTGCTCATCTAAGCCACCAGGGCAGGTTTGCAGTTTCTTTCTCAGAGCATATTTCTGAGTAGGTTTAGTCTCAGCACCACCTACTCTTGCTGTGGTCAGGGAACTATCCAAAGGCACAGAGAATGCTGGGAGACGCATCCCTCTGAGCCACTGGGACAGGGTTGCTGACCTCCATTGCAAAGTACATCCTGAAAAGGTCCTGCCTTGGCTCTACCCTGTCTCTGTTGCAGCCCAAAGACAATCATGTCCAGGTAGAGAACTGCTAAAATAGTCACTAATTTGAGCCACCAAAGCAAGGGTGCCAGCCTCTCTGTCCAACAGCAGATTCCAAACTTTGACAACAAGCAGGCAGTAGTTCTGTTATACCAGGGAGTTTAATCAGTGTTCCCCATAGGCTCAAAGTCCACCGTATACCACACCCAGTAGAGAAGGAGTCTTCACTGTGCCTTTCTACTCAGCGGAGCAGCTGGGTTATCCATCCTGATCCACTCAACCTTGGGTCCCTCCTGAACACCTGTCTACATGCTGGACTCGAATACTGGGACCTTCTAGCTTGGGCATACATCCTATGGCCAAACCAGATTAAAGGTGGTGGTTGTGTCCAGTCGGCATCTCAGCTTCATTGTAGAGCTCAGCCAGTGGCCTTGTTATTTAGCAGTACCCAGGCAGCTGCCACGCAGGAAATCCAAGCAACGATGGCAGCCCACTCATCTGAAGAACCTGAAAAATAAGCCCTTGTATGTTCAGGTTCATTACCAGTTGGCCCATTCAAAATCATAGGTGAAACTAAATATTAAAGGTCTATCCCTGAAAATACATGTAAAAGCCAGAAAGATGGCTGTCTCCACAAATGCACAAGGACATGAGGATTACAAAGGCTCAGGAAATCATGACAGTTCCAAGAAAAACTAACAATGCCCCAACAATGAACCCCAAAGAAAGGGAGACTTATGAGGTGATAGAAAAAGAATCCAGAATAATTTTCTTTCAAAGTTCAGTGAACTTCAAGAACATAGGAATAAAAATTAAATGAAATTTGGATTACAATCCAGGAACAAAATGAGAGTTTAGCCAAAGAAATAGAAACAGCATAAAAATAAGTAGCAATCCTAGATGTGAAGAATACAATGACTAAATCAAACGAATGCAACTGTAAGCTTGAAGAGCCAGCTTGATGAGGCTGGAGAAAGAACCAGAGAGTTTAAGAACATCTGAAATTGTCCAATCAAAGGAACAAAAGGAAAGAACAATAAAAAAGAATGAAGAAGGCCTACATTATCAAGAGACCTAACCTAAGCAAAGCAGGGATTAAGTGAAAAGAAGAAAAAGAATGAGAAGGCTTATTTAAAGAAATAAGGGATCAAAATTTTCCTATTCTGAAGAAAGAAGTACACACCCAGGTACAGGAAGCAAAGAGATCTCTACTTAGATTTAACCCAAAGAGGAATTCATAATGGCACATAATAAGCTATTAAAAATCAAAGACAACAAAAAATAATAAGCTATTAAAAGTCAAAGACAAAGCAAGAGATAAGAAGCAGATCATGTAGAAAGGAATCCCAATACAATTGTTAGCAGACTTCTCCGCAGAAGTTCTACACACCAGGAGAAAGTAGAATGTTATACTGAAAATGCTAAAAGAAACAAAACAAAAAAACCCTGCTAACCAACAGTACTTTACTCAGCCACACTATATTTCAGAAATGAGGGGAAAAACAGAAACTTTCCCAGACAAACAAAAGCTAAAGGCGTGCATCACAATAGGCCTGCTTTATAGGAATTACTTATGGGGATTCTTTAAACTGAAACATATGGCTACCAATTAATAACATAAAACTTACAAAAGTATAAAACCCTATGGTATAAGCATTACCAAGCAATATTTGGAATATTCTGGGATTGCAAAGGTGGTTTTTAATATAATTTCATCCATAGAATAAGGGTTCAAAAGCAGAATTATTAATAAAACTAACTAAAATAAATGTCCAGGGTTTTCATGTGTGTGTGTGTGTGTGTGTGTGTGTGTGTGTGTGTGTGTTATTGGGGATTGAACTCAGGGGCTTTCTACATCTGGGCTACATTTCCAGCCCTATTTTATTTTTTATTTTGAAACAGGGTCTTACTAAGTTATTTTGCTCTGCCCTCAAACCTGCGAACCTTTTGTCTCAGCCTCCCAAGTACTGGGACTACTGGTGTGTGCCACCATGCCCACCTGTCAGGGAATTCATAGCACAAAATGATGCAACTTCTGGCTTCAAAAACATAAAGTGTGGGGAGATTAGTAAAAACATAAAACTATTGTATCTGATCACAGTGTAGTTGGTATCAGCTTGAAATTGCCTGTTTTAAGTGTAAGATTGGTAAGCCCCATGGTATACAAAAAGCAAAGATCTGCAGGATATATTAAAAACAAAAACAGAAAAGTCACAAACATGCCACCATATAAAACTATAAAACAATAAAGATAGATAGCAAGAGAAGCAGAAAGAAATAACAGACATACATTGTTTAACGACAGGTATAAGTTCTGAGAAATAAATCTTTAGGCAATTTTGTCATTGTGAGCACATCACTGAGTGTATTTATACAAACTAAGGTGGCTACAACATCACTATAGAAGATAATCTTAGGGGACCACTGCTATTTATTCACTCCATCATTAACTGAAATGTTGTGTGATGTACAACTTTATCTATAAACAAACACCCCCCAATCATTAACAAAATGGCCATAGTAAGTCATTACATATTTATAGTTATCTTGAATGCAATTGGATTAAATTATCTACTAAAACACATAGGATGAATAAATGGATTTTAAAAAGAAGCCCCATATATATGCTGCCTATATGAGATTCACTTCACTTTTTTTTTTTCATTTTTACATAGACTGTAAATGAAGACAGAAGATATTCCACACAAATGGAAACCAAAATGAATAGGTATAGTGATGGTTAAATCAGAAAAATAGACTTTAAATCAAAAAGTGTAAATTAAAAAAAAGACAAAGAAGGATATCATTATATAAGGGGTCAACTTATCAAGAGTATATAACAATTGTAAATATATATGTACCCAACAGTGAAGCATCTAAATATATAATGAAAATATTAAAGACTTTAAAGGCGAAGACAAAGTGCAAAGCAATTATAGCAGGGGACTTCAAAATACCACTTTTCAGTAATTAGAAATTGGTAACAAGAAGGACTTCAGAAGATTCACAAGTATATGATATTTTAACAACATGCTTCTGAACAACCAATGAGTTGATGAAGAAAAGAAGTATTAAGTGTTTCCTTCATTACTTCAATGGACATGATGCACATACACAATTTATCAATGCCAATCTCAGTGTCCTGCATGGGGAGGGTGAGGAAGCAGGGGTGGGGGCTGGGGAAAGGCTCATCCAGTGCTGTACGCATGTAGGCCTCTCTCACTCCGAGCTTAATCATGATGCATGATTACAATGCACCAATAAAATAAAAGAGAACAGAAACTTTAAAAAGTAAAAAAAGAAAAGAAATATTAAAAATGTCTAGAGACATACAAAAATGGAAAATGCACATACCAAAACTTAAGGAATGCAGCAAAAATGGTTCTAAGAGGAACGTTTATAACAATAAATGTTCATGTCAAACAAGAAGAAAGTACTCATAAACAATATTATGCCTTAAGGAAACAGGAAAAGAAGAACAAAATAAGTCTAGTGTTAACAGAACACAAATAATAAATATCAGAGCAAAATCAATATAATAGAGACCAGAAAACAGAAGATAAATTAAACTAAGAGCTGGGTTTTAGTAAAGATACACAAAACTGATAAACCTTTACTGAGACTAACAAAGAAAAAATAGGAAAGGCTTGAATATAATGAGAAGTGACAGTAGACATTAGACCTGGCCCCACAGAAATACAAAGAATCATAAGAGACTATTATGGTCAATTAAATGTCAAAAACTTGATAGCTTAGGAGAAATGGATAAATTCCTAGGTACATTCAACCTAGCAAGACTGAGTCATGAAAGAACAAAAACAAACAAAAAAATGTAAGCAGATCAAAACTGAGAGAAGAAATTGAAGCAATAATAAAATCCCCCATTAAAGAAAAGACCAGTACCTGATGGCTCTACTGATTAATTCTATCATACATTTAAAGAATAATACCAATTCTTCACACAAAATATTCCAAAAACTCAGAGGAAGTTATAATTCCAAACGATATGTGGCCTGAATTATCCTGATATCAATGGCACACAAGGACAACGTAAGAAAAACAACCAACCAACTAACCAACCAACCAACAAAAAACTTCCAGCCAACAGACTTGATGAAGATAGATGCAAAAATCCTCAATAAAATACTAACTAGAAGCCAGGCATGATGGCACACTCCTGTAATCCTAGTAGTTGGGAGGGTGAGACAGGAGGATTGCAGATTTGAGAACAACCTCAGCAAGTAGTGAGACTCATTAACCTAGTGAGTCCCCATTTCAAAATAAAAACAAAATAGGGCTGGGGGTGTAGCTTGGAGTTAGAATACCTCTGGGTTCAATCCCTAGTATCTCCCCCAAAATATTAACTAGAGAAGCAAATTCAATAGGATATTATAGAATAATTCAACACAATCAAGTGTGACTTATCCCTAGATGCAAAGATGGTTCATCATACAAAAATAAATACATGTGATATATCACATTAATAGAACAGGCAATTATTTTTTAGATTTGATCCAAAAGCACAGTTAACGAAAGCAAAGTTAGACGAGTGAAATTGTATCAACACTAAAAACCTCAGTACATAAAAAGAAAAATTGTAGAGCAAAGAGATAATAAACAGATTGGGAAAAAATATTTCTAAGCCATATATCTGATAAGGGGTTATGTCCAAAATATCTAAGGATCTCAAATCAATAGCAATATAATAAATAAATAATCCAGTTAAGAAATGGACAAGGGACTTGACTAGACATTTCTCAAAAGAAGATATATGAATGACTAGCAGCTATGTGGAAAATGCTCAATATCACTAATCATCAGGGAAGGGCAAATTAAAAACACAGTAAGCTATAAACTCGCAGCTGTTAAAATGGTTGTTACCAAAAAGATGAAACACAAGAAGTATTGGTGAGGTTGTGAAGACACGGAAACCCTTATGCATTAAGAGAATGTAAATTAGTACAACCATTACGAAAAACAATATGGAGGTTTCTTACAAAACTAAAAGTAAAACTACCAAATGATCCAGAAATTCCACTTCCAGGTATTTAACAAAAAGATTTTAAGGCAGCACATTTAAGAGGTAGCTATACTCCCAGGTTCATTGCAGCACTACTCATAATAGCCAAGTTGTGAAATCAACCCAAGTGTCCATCAAGAGAAAAATGGATAAAGGAAATGTGGTATTACTATTATTACTAAAGCAATAATACTATTCAGCATTTAAAAATAAATCCAGAGCCGGGCGTGGTGGCTCACGCTTGTAATCCCAGTACTTTGGGAGGCAGAGACCGGAGGATCGGGGTTCGCGGCTAGCCTCAGCTCTCTTTCCCTCTCTCTCTCTCTCTCTACCTAGTGAGGCCCCTCCACAACTTCGTGAGACCTGGTTTCAAAATAAAGTATAAAAAAAAAATAGGGCCGGGGGTATAGTGCGGAGGTAGAACGCCCCTGGGTTCAATCCCTGGTACTGCAAAAAATAAATAAATAAATAAATAAATAAATAAATAAATAAAAAATAAAAATAAAAATAAATCCAGCCATTTGTGACAATACAAATGGAATTCAAGAACATTATGCTAAGTGAAACTTAAAAATACTTATATGTGAAATCTAAAACAAACACAGTAGCAATGAATATAAACGGTGGTTGCTAGAGGCTAGGGGTAAGGTATACAAAGCTTCATCTATATAGAAAGAATAAATCACATATTTTCAATATTTTTAGATCAAATATACAGCATGCTGAATATAGCTAATAACTGAGGATTTTATATTTCAGTGTCACTAAGAGTAAATTCCTAATGTTCTCATCACAAATTAAATATATGAGGTGATGCATTTGTTACTTAACTTAGTCTAATATTCTCCATTGTATTAAAACATCATAACACTACTTTATACCCCATAACATATATACAACTATAATTTGCCATTACATAATTTTAAAAATTTAAAAAGTAGTCAAAATGAAAATTAAAAAATAAGACAATGGATAGAAGGTTGATGCCCAGTGAACTTGGGTTTAACATTTTTTATTGGCACATTGTATTCATAACATGTAAAAATAAAATTGACCTTAAAAATCCAAATCACATCATTTACAGAAATGAGAGAAATTCCAAAATTCCTGAGACCACAAAAGATCATAAATAGCCAAATGAATCTTAAGAAAGAATAACAAAGTTGGAGGTGTACCATTTTTTTATTTCAAGATATATTACAAAGCTACAATAATCAAAACAGTATGATACTAGAATAGTGGCAGACACGTAGATGAAGGGAACAAGAACAGAGAGCTGAGAAATAAATCCACACATCGATGGCTGACTTCCAATAGAGGTGTCAAGTATGAACAGTGGAAAGTTCACTCTCTTCAACAAATATTGTTAGGAGAAAGATATCAGCAAGAGGAATGACAGCATTTGACTCTATCATACATCATACACAAAAATAACTCAAAGCTAATTAAATACAAAAATATAAGACCTGAGACTATAAAGCTTCTAGGAAAAAAAATGTAAACCTATATGACCTTGGTCTCAGCAATGATATGGCACCAAAAGCGTAGGACACAAAACAAAATAAGTGAACAACTATCAAATTAAAAAAGCTTCTGCTCTGCAAAAAGAAATAATCAGCCGGGAGTGGTGGCGCACACTTGTAATCCCAGTACTTGGGAGGCAGAGACTGGAGGATCTGGGTTCGCGGCCAGCCTCAGCTACTTAGTGAGGCCCTTGGCAATTTAGTGAGACCCTGTTTCAAAATAAAGAATAAAAAATAGGGCCAGGGGTGTAGGCCGGAGGTAGAATGCCCCTGGGTTCAATCCCCAGTACCACCAAAAAAAGAAAAGAAATAATCTGGCATAAAAAGACAACCTAGGGTATAAGAAAATATAGATTGCAAAGCACACATCGGACAAGAGCTTAATCTCCTGCACCTCAATAGCTAAACGAAAGAAATAAAAAATGAATAACCCAATTAAAAATGGACTAAGGACTTGAATAGATATTTCTCAAAAGAAGACATATACATGGTCAGCAGACATAAGAAAAAAGTGGTCACTAATCAAGGAAATGCAAATCAAAAATCACAATGAGATATTGCTTCTCATCTGTCATGGTGGCTCTGATCAGAAAAACAAATGACAACACAGGAGTAGGATGTGGAGCAACTGGAACCCTAAATAGTGTTGGGAGGATTTCAAAAATGGTGGCAGTACTCTGTGGGCATTTGTGCCCCAGACCCTGGAGCCATTGCTCTAAGCTAGTTATCAACCTGGGCCTTAAAGCCTGTGTAGTTCTGCACAAATCTACACTTCAGAGGTGATTAGCTAGCTGCTCCATCAACACACATGGCTGGCACACCATTACCAACATGGCAGCAGAGACACTTGCACCCCAGGCATTGTTGCAACTGTCACTCTGAACCGCAGAGCCTTAGCCCCTCCACATGAGCCCATGCTTCAGGATTCACTACAATAGTAACACCACACGCACCATGCATCGAATACTGGTGCCACCGCAAGTGTGTGCAAGCTGAACCCAGGGCCACGAGAGAAGCCTTTGGCTACAGCATCTCTATTTGGAGAAAATCCGATTGGAAGGAACCTAGAAGCCTTTTTCACCAAAGACCCTAACAGCCTTGGTACTACTGCAGACAACCACAGCCTTAGCATTTAAGGAGCCCATAAATTATCACCAGTGCAGACCTCAGCTGATAGCATCATATAGAGACCACACTGTCATTAGTTACTGAAGCCAGAAGCATTGGACTTCACTCTGAGGCCCCTTGTGCTCACTCACAGAGAAAGAACTTCCTGTCCCAAAATCAGTCCATAAAGTTGAAAGAGGTGACTGCTAAGATAATATGAAATATGAAAAAATAAGGAAACATAACACCACTAGAAACCACAGTACTTTTTAAAGGAACAGACTTCAAAGTTATGTAGATTTATAAACTGCCTGAAAGGAAATGCAAAATAATTTTAAGAAAGTCAATATTTGCCAGGTGTGGTGGCACACACCTGTAATACAAGTACCTGGGAGGCTGAGACAGAAGGATTGCAGGTTCAAGACCAGCCTCAGCAACTTAGTGAGGCCCTGTTTCACTAAGGGTGAAAGAATAAAAAGGGTTGGGGTATAGCTCAGTGGTATAATGCCACTAGATTTAACTCCCAGTTCCACAGAGAGAAAAAAAAAATAAAAGAAAAAAGAAAGCCAAATTACTCAATAAAGCTGTCATTACAAAATCAAAGAGAGAATAAAATTTTCTCAGACACACACAAAAGCTAAAGAAATTCATCGACACTACACCTGTCTATGTGAAATGCTGAAAGGGAGTAATTCAGGCTACATAAAAAATGGTTACTATTAACATTAAAATATATAACCAGATAAAATTCACTGGTAAAGAGAAGTGTATGGTCAAATTCAGAATACACTAATACTGAAATGGTGGTATATAAATCACTTATATTGCTGGTACAAAGTTAAAAGACAAAACTATTAAAATAACTGCAGTCATAATAATTTTTAAGTGATACAAAACATAAAAAGACACAAATTGTGACATCAAAAGCTCAAAATGTTGAGGGGAAAGTACAGAGGTTTTTATGCAATCAAAGTTAAGTTGTTAGCCAGGGGTGGTGGCACAGGCTTGTAATCCCAGTACTTGAGAGACTGAGATGGGAGGATTGCAGGTTTGTGATCAGCCTCAGCAACTTACTGAGTCCCTCCACAACTTAGTGAGACCCTGTTTCAAACTAAAAAATAAAATAGGGCTGGGAGTGTAGCTTGACGGTAGAATGCCCCTGAGTTCAATTCACAGTACCACCAAAAAAAATTAAAAAGTAAGTTGTTGGAGTCAAAAATTGTGATGCCTCTTGCCTGGTTCTTATTGCTGAGAATTGCTTTGGCTATTCTGGGTCTTTTATGTCTCCACATGAAATTTATGTCTGATTCTTCTAGGTCTGTGAAGAATATCATTGGCATTTTGATAGGGATTGCATTAACTCTGTAGATCACTTTTGGTAAAATGGCCATTTTTATAATATTTATTCTGCCTATCCAATAGTATGGGAGATCTTTACACCTTCTAATATCTTCTTTAATTTCTTTCTTTAGTGTTTTATAATTTTCATTGTAGAGATCACTGACCTCCTTGGTTAGATTTATTCCTAGGTAGTTTGTTGTTTTTGAGGTTATTGTGAATGGAATTGTTTTCAGATTTCTTTTTCAGTAGATTCATGGTTGGCATATAGAAAAGCTACTGATTTTTTTAGATTGATTTTGTATTCTACTCTGCTGAATTTTTTAATCAGCTCTAGAAGTCTTTTGGTTGAGTTTTTTGGATCTTCTAAATATAGATCGTGTCATCTTCATATAGAGATAATTTCAGTTCTCCTTTTCCTATTTGATTTCCTTTGATATCCTTCTCTTGCCTTATCTCTCTGGCAAGAGTCTTGAGTACTATGTTTAAAGGAGTAGTGAACCAGGTGTGGTGGTGCATGCTTGTAATCCCAGTACTTGGGAGGCTGAGACAGGAGGATCATAGGTTCGAGGACAGCATCAGCAAGTAGTAAGATTCTCATCAACCTAGTGAGATCCTGTTTCAAAATAAAAATAAAACAGGGCTGGGGGTATTGCTCAGAGGTAGAATGCCCCTGGGCTCAATCCCCAGTACAATAAATAAATAAATAAATGGAGTGTTGATAGTGGGTATCCTTGTCTTATCCCTGATTTTAAAAGCAATTCCTGCAGATTTTTTCCCCATTCAGTATAATGGGGAAAAAAATTGGCTTTGGGTTTTTTGTGTATGTTGCTGAGATAAGTTCCTTCTATTCTGATTTTCTGCAGTGTTTTTAACATGAATGGGTGTTGGATTTTGTCAAATGCTTTTTGAGCCTCTGTTGAGATCATGTGACTTTTGTCCTTAGTTCTATTCATGTGGTGAATGATGGATTGATTTGTGTATGTTGAGCCACCTTCTATCTACAGAGCTATAGTAATAAAAACAGCATGGTATTGGCACAAAAACAGACTCATAGACCAATGGAACAGAAGAGAAGATACAGAAACAAATCCACACACTTGTAGCCAATTGATATTCAACAAAGGTGCCAAACACATACTTTGGAGAAAAGACAGAATTTTTAACAAATAGTGTTGGGAAAACTGGTTATCTATTTGTAGAAAAATGAAATTAAATCCCTATGTCTTGCTCTGCATTGAGTCAACTTCAGATGGATCAAAGACCTTAAAATTAGACCAGAGACTTTAAAATGGCTAGAGGAGGTCATAGGTTCAACACTCCAACACATAGGCACAGGTAGAAACTTCCTCAATATGACCCCCAAAGCTCAGGAAATCAAAACAAGAATTAATAAATGGAATGGCATTAAACTAAAAGGTTTCTGCTAATCAAAGGAAACTCTCAAGAGTGTAAAGAGAGAGCCTACAGAATGGGAGAAGATCTTTTCCAGCTATTCCTCTGATAGAGGACTAATATCTAAAATATACAAAGTACTTAAAAGACTCAACACTAAAAAACTATCAAGAAATGGGAAATTAAACTGAATAGCTACTTCACAATAGAAGAAATACAAATGGCCAATAAATACATGAAAAAATGTTCAATATCATTAGAAATCAGAGAGATGCAAATAAAAACCACTGAAATTCCATCTAACCCCAATCAGAATGGCAATCATCAAGAAGTCAAACTACCATAAATTCTAGAGAGAATGTGGGGAAATAGGAACTCTTATACACTGTGGGACTGCAAATTAGTACACCTGCTATGGAGATCAGTGTGGAGATTCCTCAGAAAACTGGGAAGGGATCCACCATATGATCCAGCTATACCACTCTTGGGTACCTTTCCAAAGGAATTAAAACCAAAATATTCTAGTAATATATGCACATCCATGTTCATAGCAGCACACTTCACAATAGCCAAATTATGGGAGCAACCTAGGTGTCCATTAACAGATGAATAGATTACACAATTATGGGATATACACACAATAGAATTCGACTCAGCAAGAAAGAACAAAATTTTGTCATTTGCAGGAAAATGGATGGACTTGAAGAACATTATGTTAAGTGAGATTAGCCAGTCCTAGAAAGTAAATGGTAATATGTTTTCTTTCATATGCAGAAGCTAAGGAGTAAGTGGGATACCAGAAAAACTTCAGATAATGGAAGAGAAACTCCAGTGGAGCCAGGGAGGTGGTCTAAGGGAAGGGGAGGGGGAGGGGGAAGATCAATGAAGGAATGACTTCCATCACATTATGTACATATGTGAGAATACCAATGTCAATCTCTATACCTGTATGAGGAAGGGAGGGGGAGTGGGGAGGGAGCCAGGGGAAAGCCCACCAAGTGCTGTGTGCACATATGTCACTATCACTATGAACTACATTATGATGTGATACTATAATGCACCATTAAAAATATAAAAATGAAAAAGCTAAGTTGTTATCAGCTTTACAATTGCCTATTACAACTATAAGATGCTTTATGTCACCCTTGTGGTGACCAAATACAAAAACTTCTAGTTTATAAATAAGACATAGAGAAAGGAATAGAGGCACAGAGGTATAAAAATTCATCAAATCACCAAAAAGTCTAGCAAGAGAAAAGAGCATACTCTAAAACAGCAGAAAGAAATTAATAAAATGGCCATAGTTTTTACATATCAATAATTACCTTGAATATAAACAGACTAAATACATCAAAATAGACACAGAGTGGTTTACAAGACACAGTTATATTCTGCCTACAAGAGAGTCGCTTTAGCTATGAGAAGACAAGTAGACTGAAAGTGAAGAGATGGAAAGATAAATCTCATGCAAATGGAAAGCAAGAGAATAAAGGCAGCTATATTTATATCAGACAAAATGGAGTTAAGTATATAGTTATAAAGTAAGGCAAAGATGGTTATATAATGATAAAGTGGTCAATTCGTCAAGAGGATATAACATTTGAAAATATATATTTATCTAGCATAGAGCATCTAAAGAGATAAATCTATTATTAATGGATCACAAGAGAGTGATAGTGATACAACAATAGTAGGGACTTCACTATTTCATTTTTAATAAAGGACAGAAGATCTAAGTAGAAAATCAATAAGGAAAGGCTAGTCTTAGACCCTAATAGAGTTCACACATACACAGAACATTTCACTTAACAACAGTGGAGCACACATGTTTGTTAAGCACATAAACAACAGTCTTTAGAACAGATTCCATATTAAGTCAAAACATAAACATTAGAAAGTTTAAGAAAACTGAAATAATATCTTTTTGACTATACTAGCATGAAACTAAAAGTAAATAACAGTAGAAAATTTGAAAAATTTATAAACATGTATAAGTTTTAAAAATGTTTTTGAAAAACTACTTGATCAAATAAGAAATCAACAGGCAAATTTAAAACATATACATATATGCTTATATTTATAAACATATATATGTTACAGACTATATATATATCCTATATATATCATATATCTTGTCTCAAGATATATGTATATATGTATCTTTGTATATGTATGTATCTATACATATGTACAGATATGTATTTATCTTGAGAAAAATAAAAAGTAAAAAGAAGTATGCCAAAATTTATAAAATGCAGCAAAAGCAGGTCTAATATGAAAACTTACAGGTATAAATGTCTATATGCTACAAAAGAAGAAAAATACCCTCCAAAAAACTGGATATTTAACTGACATGAACTAGAAAAAAAATTATAAATTAAGCCCAAAGTTGAAGAAAGAAAAGAAAGATCAGAAAAATAGAACTAAAAGTGTAGAAAAGATCAACAAAACTAAGAGTTGTTTTTTTTAATTTATTTATTGGTGCATTGTAATCATATATCTTGATGGGTTTCAAGGTGGTAGAAGTACACATGCACACATCAACCAATTAGCCCTCCCCCAATTCCCACCCACATTCTCTTATCCTTCCCACCTCATGCTCAGCATAGTAGTTGATTTGATAAGTTTGAGTATGTGCATCCTGTACATTAGGGTGTTTCCCTCTTCTCCTCTCCCATCGCCCTCAGTTAGGTCACCTTCTTTATTCATCTAGGGTTTTCTCCATCTTTGTCTGGACTCCCTCCTATGCCGTATTCTTCCTAGCTTCCACATATTAGGGAGAACATCTGACTTTTCCCTTTTTGTGAGTGACTAATGTCATTTAGAATAATGTTCTCTAATTCCATCCATTTCCCTGCAAATGGCATAATTTTGTTCTTCTTTATGGCTGCATAAAATTCCTTTGTGTATATATCCCATAGTTTTATAATCCATTCATCTGTTGATGGACATCTGGGCTGGTTCCATAGTTTGGCAATTGTGAATTGTGCAGCTATAAACATAGATATACATGCATTAGCCTAGTAGTTTGGTTTCCATTCTTTTGGGTAGATACCTAGAAATTATATTGCTGGGTCATATGATAAGTTCATTCCCAGTCTTCTGAAAATCCTCCCCATTATTTTCCAAAGTGGTTGCACAAATTTGCAATCCTACCAACAGTGTATTAGAGTTCCTACTTCTCCACATCCTTGCCAGCATTTGTTATTGTTTGTGTTTTTAATGATTGCCATTCTAATTGGGGTTAGGTGAAATCTCAGGGTAGTTTTGATTTGCGTCTCTCTGATTGCTAATGATACTGAACATTTTTTCATACAATTATTGGCCATTTGTATTTCTTCTTTGGTGAAGTGTCTATTTAGTTCACTTGCCCATTTTTTTATTGGGTTGTTTGTTTCTTTGGTGGTGAGTTTCTTGAGTTCTCTGTATATTCTAGATATTAGCCCTCTATCAGAGTAGTAGCTGGCAAAAATCTCCCATTCTGTTGTCTCTCTTTTGAGGTTCTTGATAGTTTCCTTTGCTGTGCAGAAGCTCTTCAGTTTAATGCAATCCCACGTATTGATCCTCTTTTTAACTTCTTGTGCCTTTTGGGTCTTGTTGAAGAAGTTTTTGCCTGTGTCTATGTGTTGAAGAGTTGGACCTATGTCCTCTTCAAGTAGCTGCAAGGTCTCTGGTCTAATTTCCAGGTCTTTGATACATCTTGAATTGACTCTTGTGCAGGGTGAGAAAGTGGGGTTTATTTCCATTTTTCTGCATGTGGTTAACCAGTTTTTCCAACAACATTTGTTGAAGAGGCTATCTTTTTTCCAGTGTATGTTTTTGGCTCCTTTGTCAAAAGACAATTGGCTGAAAGTGTGCAGGTTTGTTTTTGAGTCTTCTATTCTTCTCCATTGGTCTATGTATCTGCTTTTGTGCCAGTACAATGCTGTTTTTATTATGATGGCTTTGTAGTATAATTTGAAGTCAGGTATTGTGATGCCTCCTGCATGGTTCTTGGTGCTGAGAACTACTTTGGCTATTCTGGGGTTTTTGTTGTTCCAAATGAATTTAAGGACTGATTTTTCTATGTCTGTGAAGACTGACGTTGGTAACTTAATGGGTATTGCATTGAATCTGTAGATTACTTTTGGAAGAATGGCCATTTTGATGATATTTATTCTGCTTATCCAAGAGCATGGGAGATCTTTCCATTTTCTAAGATCTTCAATTTCTTTTTCCAGTGTTTTATAATTTTCCTTGTAGAGGTCTTCTACCTCCTTGGTTAGGTTTATTCCTAAGTAGTTTATTGTTTGGGGGATATTGTGAGTGGAAATGTTTTCTGGATTTCTTTTTCAGTGGATTTATGGTTGGCATATAGAAAAGCTTATGATTTTTTAAGATTGATTTTGTATCCAGACACTTTGCTGAATTTGTTTATCAGTTCTATAAGCCTTTTGGTTGTTTGTTGGATCTTTTAAGTATAATGTCATGTCATCTGCAGATATAGTTTCAGTTCTTATTTTCCTATTTTCACTCCTTTGATTTCTTTCTCTTGCCTTATTGCTCTGGTTAGATTTTCTAGAAGTATATTGAAAAGTAGTGTTGATAGTGGACATCCTTGTCTTGTTCCTGTTTTTAATGAAACTCTCATAGTTTTTCCCCATTCAATATGATGTTGGCTGTGGGCCTATTGTATATTGTCTTTATGATATTGAGGTATGTTCTTTCTATTCCAATACTCTGCAGTGTTTTTATCATGAATGGTTGTTGATCAACCAAATGTATCATGAATACTTTTTCAGTGTCTATTGAGATGATCATGTGATTTTTGTCTTTAGTTCTGTTTATGTGGTGGATTACATGGATTGTTTTTCATATGTTGAACAAGTCTTGCATCCCCGGGGTGAATCCGAGTTGGTCATGGTCTATGATTTTCTTGATGTGGTTTTGAATGTGCATTGTTAGTATTTTGTTTAGAAGTTTTGCATCTAAGTTCATCAACAATATAAGCCTATAGTTTTCTTTTCTTGAGCTGTCTGGTTCTGGTGTTTCTTTATTATTTCTTCTTTGTAGTTAATCTCTTTGAGTATTTTCTCTAGCGCTGGTTTGGAAAACAGTCTTTCAGTTTCTGTTTGTGGTGGAAGGTTTTTATTTCCCTGTCAAATATGATAGATATTTTTGCTGGGTAGATAGATCTTCACTAGCAGTTGTTTACTTTCAGTTTGGAATATGTTACTCCAGGACCTCCTGGCTTTCATGACTTAGTTTGAAAAGCCAGGAGTGATTCTTATTGGTTTGCCTCTGAATGTCACTTGGTCTTTTACTCTCATTGACTTTAAGATTCTCTCCTTGGCCTCTACATTAGTCAATTTGATTATTATGTGGCATGATGAACCTTTTCTCTGATGTTGTCTACTGGGGGTTCTATATGTTTCCTATACCTGTGTGTCGATTTCTTTTTCTATGTTTGAAATAATTTTCTAATATTACTTCTCTGAAAAGATTATTGATACCTTTTCTTTGGCTTCTATTCCCTCTTCTACACCTATTTTTCTTAGGTTTGCTCTTTTAAGATTGGCCAAGATCTCTTCAATATCCAATTCATGTTGTCAAATTGTTTTTTCTCAATTATATACTATGCGTTCATTTTTGGAGAGGTCATCTTCTAAGAGTCAGATTCTGTTTTCCGTGTGGTCTAGTCCATTGTTGATAGTTTGTATTGATGCCTTCATTTCAATTATTGCATCCTTCACTTCCTTCAGAGCTTCCTTTCGATTCCTGTTCAGGGTGTCAGACTGTTTATTTGATCCTGCACTGATAATGTTGATGGGTTCCAGATGTTGATGTCTGGGGACCTTTCTGTTGTCTCTGTAATAAGGAGTAGGCTCAGAGGTGTGAGTGGACAGTTTTTGCCCTATGCATTTTTTTTTTTTGCGGTACCGGGGATTGAACGCAGGGGCATTCTACCTACGCGCTACGCCCCTGGCCCTATTTTTTTATGCTTTATTTTTGAAACCGGGTCTCACGAAGTTGCAGAGGGCCTCACTAGGTAGAGAGAGAGAGAGACAGGGAGAGAGAGGAGAGAGAGAGAGGAGAGAGAGAGAGATAAATCATGCGCGCGTGCCCGCGCATGCACGCTGAGGTTGGCCGCAAACTCGGATCCTCCGGTCTCCGCCTCCCAAAGTACTGGGATTACAAGCATGCGCCACCACGCCCGGCGCCCTGTGCATTTTTAAACTTCACTTTGCGGACTGTTGGGTGGTCCTGTCTGTCAGTTGTGGTTAGTTTGCCCTTAGTGTCTGGCAGTCCTTTCTGGTGGTTCGCCTATTTGGTCCAGTCTCATCAGTAGGGGTTTAGAGGAGTCAGCTGGTATATACAAGGGCAGGTTGTGTTGAATTCAATGGTGAAGGGTGAGTGAGGAGGATGGAGCTGAAGTAAGGAATGCAAAGATAGGGTAGAGAATAAAATTGAGTAGAATAAGAGTTTGAGTATAGTAATTTAATAAAGATTGGAGTAGTGAAAATAAAGGAGGATTCTAGCAACCAGTGTATAGTATTTAGGTAAAATGATATGAAATAGATTTAGTACAAGGCAAAGAAAGAAAAAAAAAAGGATGGTGAGAAGAGAGGAGATAGGAAAGAGGTAAGAAGCTTGCAAAAGGGATGGAGAAAAGTACGAAAAAGCAAGCAAACAAACAACAAAAAACCCCTACAAATACAGAGCAGTTGGGCTCTACTGCACTCCCAGGTCTGCATGGATACTTCCAGCTGGTTAAAGTCTACCTATTATAGTAGGTTCTCCAGCACATTACAAACATTCTCACTTCCCTGGTATCCTATAGCAATAATGTCCATTTGCAGGCCAACTCTTGGACTCCTTCAGTGATTGGGCCTCTCTGCCTGGGCAGGTGCCCAACATCTCTGGTTCCCCTCCCCCTGCAAGCATGGGCCTCCAGGTTCTCCACTGGGACCTGTCCCTATGTCTCTCTCTGTCTACATTTATGGTGGTGTCACCAGCGCAAGGCCCTGGACCTGTGCCTCTCTTTGCCTATAGAAGTGGCGGATGTCAATTTGACCCGACTGTGCAAACATGGAGTTTCACCGATTCCACACAGAAGGCTGGGTTGGTCTGATTTTTCCCCTGGTATCATGACTGTGTGTCCTGTGATGATCCCTGGAAACCCTCGAAGGGCACTGCGACCTGTGGGTTGTAGTTCTGTCCCACCCGAATGTCTCCGGGGGCTGTCTGCATATCCACGCTTCTGTTGTGTCTTACTGCAGACCCAAGTCCCACCTCCACAGGGGTGATCCGCAAAGTCTCAGACCCCACAAATCTATTGCTTGCCACACAAGTCTCTGAGGCCATGCTGGGTGATCTCCCCCTGTTGGGGGGGCTCCTTAAGTTACTGTCTCCTTGGGTACTGCTCTTAATCTCTGGGGGAGGGGGTGGGCTCAGCTTGACTGCTGCAGGTTCTAGTCAGGCCTGGGTCTCTATCAAACAAGCTGCTGCTTGCCCTTGCCACCGATGCCCTGCAGTTGCTGGATCCACAACAGGTTGCTGCCTTCCCTTCTGGTGGCCCATGGGAGCTGCATCACCACTAGTTGCAGGCTTGGCCTGGTCAATATGGCGCCGCCACCTCTGCTGTGGCTGCCGCTACCCTCTGGGTCTCCATCGAGCATAGAGTGAGTCGCTGCTCACTTTCGTTGTTGATGCTCTGCTACATTTACAACAGGTCACTGGCCTCCTCATTGGTGGCCCATAGGAGCCACAATGCTGGCAGCTGCCAGTGTGGCCTACCAAGATGGTGCCACTGCTGCTGCCCAGGTCCTGGATGAGCTAGTCACTGCTTGCATTCACTGTCAATGCTCTGCAGTTGCTGAATTTATAACAGGTTGCTGGCCTCCCTGTTGGCGTCCTGTGGGAACTGCAATGCCAGCAGCTGCCAGCACAGCCTGGCCAAGATAGTGCTGCTACCGCTGTTGCCGCCCCCATTCCCTAGGTAAGGCGTCTGGAGCTGTTCACTGTCCTCTGTTCTGTCCTCCAGCCTTGCTTCCATTGTGCTTCAAATCCTTCCTTGTTTAGTTCAATGTCTTGCCTCCTTTCTTGTCTTGTCAAGAAGCTGCTCTTATGGCGATTCAGATCCAAGTCTCAGAGGGATTGCAATGTGGTGTCTCTCTCATCTTCTAAGAGTTGGTTTTTTAAAAAAGATAAAAATTGCCAAACTTTTAACCAAGTAAAAGAAGGTAGAAGACTCAAAGTTAGAAATTAGGAATACTTACTGATAATCTGTTGTACACCATGGTGAGTATAGTTAACAATAATGTATTGTGTATTTGAAAATAGCCAAAAAAGTAGATTTTAAATGTCCTCATCACAATAGATATGTGAGGTAACAGATATGTTAATTAGCTTGATTCAATTATTTTACAATGTATACTTAAATTGAAACATTATATTGCATTTCATATGTGTGTGTATGTGTGTGTATACACATACATATAGATAAAATTTTGCCAATTAAAAAATAGTTCAGCCCCTATGGCAAGCAGTATGAAAGTTCCTCAAATAATTAACAATAAAAGTACCACATGTTCCAGTATACCCTTTATAAGTATTTATCCAAAATAATTTAAATCAAGTTCTCAAAAAAACACTGCTGGGTTCATTATAGCAGAATTCACAACAGCCAAGATACAGAAATAATTTAAATGCCCATTGACAGCAAAATGGATAAAGAAAATTTTATGCACACACATGCACATACTACCTCATATCTTCTCCTCAGCTGATGAAAGGTTACATCCTGATAAAACCATTGTAAGCTGAAAATACATTAAGCAAAAAAATGCATTTAATATACTTAACCTACTGAACAGTGCACTGTAGAATATTAGTGTTTACGCTTGTGATCACACAGCTGAATGGGAGATTCCATCTGCTGTTGTTGCTCAGAATCATGAAAGAATATCATCAATAATCTGGGAAAATATCATCAATAGTATGAATGAAGAATCATCAATAGGGGAGCCAGGCGTGGTGGCGCACACTTGTAATCCCAGTACTTGGGAGGCTGAGACAGGAGGACCTGAGTTTGCTGCCAGCCTCAGCAACTTAGTGAGGCCCTCCACAACTTAGTGAGACCCTGTTTCAAAATAAAGAATAAAAGCCAGACATGGTGGCTCACGCTTGTAATCCCAGTATTTGGGAGGTTGAGACAGGAAGATCTGGGTTCACAGCCAGCTTCAGCTACTTAGTGAGGCCCTCTGCAACTTAGTGAGACCCTGTTTCAAAATAAAGAATAAAAATTAGGGTTGGGGGTGTAGCTTGGAAATAGAATGTCCCTGGGTTCAACCCCTGCAGAAAGCAGTTCAGCAATTGCCTGGGGCAGGGGAAAGAGAAGGGGAGAATGAAGGGGATCACAAAGGTGCAGGAGGAAACTTTTGAGGGTAACAGTTTCACAGGTTTCACAAACATATACCAAAGTTCAATTGTTTACTTTAAATACATGGAGCTTGTTCCTCAATAAAGGCAAAATTGTATGTTACGTCTTTGTATTTTATAATAAAGGTATATTATAGATAGAAAATTAGTGGGAATATTGAAATTGCAATGCTTCCTATAGCAAAAAAAATGCCCATATAACAGTAAGAGGTATTTACATGCAAATCCCAGTCTGTGTATTAAAAAGGGAAGCCAAACATAAAATCAATAAAGGGAATCAATGAAACCATTTTAAAGGAGAAATTAAATTGCTAAGTCCCCAGTCAAAGAACTAAAATAAAAGAGAGAAGACATAAATTAATAGTATCAGAAATGAGAGAGGGTACATCACTACAGATCCCATGGACATTAAAAGGATAATAGAAGAATATTTTGAACAACTCTATGCCCCTAAATTTGATAATCCAGATGAAATGAGCCAATGTTTTGAAAGACACAGTCAACCAAAACTCACTGAAGAAATAAACAATTTGAATAGGACTATATCTATTAAAGAAATTCAATATCTATTAAAGAAATTTTACAAAACAGAAAGCATCCAGACCAAATGGACTCACTGGTGAATTCTACTAAGTATGTAAGTAAGAAATTATGCCAATTCTTTACAATCTCTTCCAAAAGATAGAACCAGAGGAAATACTTCTTAATTGATTCTGTGAGTCTAAAATCACCTTAATGTCAAAAATAATAAAGAAGACATTACAAGAAAAGTACAGATAAATAACTGTCATTAATATAAATGCAAAAATCCTCAACAGAGTACTGGAAAATTGATTCCAATTTTCCATGTACCATGACTAAGTGGGACTTATCCCAGGTATGCAAACTCCTTTAACTTTGCAAAATCTTTTAATGTAGTTCATCATATTGATGTGCTAATGAGCAAAAATCAGATGATCATCTGGTGATCATACTAATAAAGGTAGAAGAATCATTTGAGAAAATCCCAAGACCATTCATGATAAAAACTCTGAGTAAACTAAGAAAAGAGAAGTTCCTCTTCACTTCATAAATAACATGTACAAAAAGCCTACAGTTAGGATCATCCTTAATGGTGAGAAACTAAAGCTTTCCCACAAAGATCAGGAACAAGTTGAAGTGTAGTGGAAAAAAAATAATGAAGTAGGGATAATGATCTCACTACTCTTTTTCTGGAATAGGCAAAACTATGTGGACAAGTAAAAATGTCAGCAGTTGTTAGCAGTTAGGTAAAGAGGGATGAATAGGCAGAGCACAGAGGATTGCTTCAGGAAAGTGAAATTATTCCATATGACACTATAATGGTAGATAAATGTTGTCACAGAATGTACAATGCCAAGACTGAACACTAATTTAAAATATGGACTTTGGGTGAAAATGGTGTGTCAATTGTAGCATCAATTGTAACAAATGAGTATGAGTCTGGTGAAGGATACTGATAATGGTGGAAGCTAAACATGTGTGGAAGTAGGGGACATAGAGCAACTCATTGTACCTTCTGTTTGATTTTCCTATAAATCTAAAAAATAAAATTTTGTAAAAAAAAGGAAGAAGCCAGTGGTATTTTTCTCATTCGCTAATCATGACAGGAAGCTGTTGATAGGATCATAATTTGAGGCACTAACTGCTAGGAATTAAATACTTTAGCTATCCATCTAGTTCCTTTTTCATTTTTGGGTTCTATGGAAATACTGTTTGTAGAACTGATGGCTTTCTGTCATCAGTATCAAGCCCTCATCTGAGCAGGTACTTGAGAAAGCTCTAAGACATGGCCCCAAAACACTCAATGGTCTTACTCTCCGTTGTCTTCCCTTTACAGTCTAATTGGAACCCAGCATCAAGTCACATCAGACTTTCCTGTTGTCTTTGTAATCAGTCTCCATGCAAACAATCACACAGAATACCATCCACTTTGCATATTCAAATGCTCAATGTTTAAAGATAATTAAATCACAGAGCAAATTCCACCTCCTTCCAGAAGGGGGTGTCCTATGACCCTGGTATCCCCTCATGCTGTCATATCTAATGGGGGATTAGAATGGGATTGTGGGAATCAGATTTTAAACTTCACTCTGTCTATCTTACTTTCCTATTGCTGGTGTAAAAATAAAAGAAAAATTGTGGCATAAAAATTGATTATCCTATAGTTCTAGAGTTCAGAAATTCAGAATGTACCTGTGAGACCTAAAATCAAGGAAACAGCAGGGCTGGGCATTCCTTCTGGAGGCTTTTTGAGAGCATCTGATTCCTTGACTTTTCTAGTTTCTGGAGGCTCCCTTCTTTCCTTCCTCAGTTCATGGTCCCCAGCCAATCTCATCTTATTCTTCTGACTCTTCTGCCTCCTCCTTTTGCTTATGAGGATCCTTGTTACTACATTAGACCCATCTAGATAATCCAATATAGTCTCCCAACCTCAATGATCCTTCCTGTACAAATCTCTTTTGAGGCAGGAGTTAACATACATTTTCCACAGATGAGAACCCCGGACAGATTTAGGGTAGTGATTACTGTCTAAACCACATTGTCTTTTCCCACTATGACAAAAGGCATGCTTTAGGGTTAGTGACACCGTTCCAATTAACAGTGACCATGGAAAAAAGTAGCTAATTTTAGTTCTGCTGATCACATCATCAAACATTCATATGTGCTTCCACATTTGGTACTACCCCATCAGACATTTTTGTAGCTCCTTTCCAGCTTGGTTTCCTTACTTCCATTACCATGACAACCCACATCCCGCGAAGAGAGGCAAAGGTACCAGCAGAAGCAATGAGGGAAGCGAGTCTCAAAATCATACAAGTCAGAGGAGTTGGCTTCACTTTATGAACATGGTTGGGGCTTCTAGGATGCCACATATTATATCAACTAGATTTGATGCAATCAGATTCATTCGGATTAAAGGATATATATTTCTTATTTCTATATATACCTTCTATATTTTCTCATTTTACATTTATGTATATTTTCATTTTTCTTTACATTTCTTATTTCTATATATTTTTACAAAATATAAGTATATATATAGTTCAGTAATATATACCTATTACTAATATAAATATTTATTATGGGAAGGAAACACAGCAGTAAGAACCAGTGACCTATTTTCCAGTTCTAGAATCAAATTTTGGCATTCTGCTTCATTAGCTGGACAATTCGCACAGCTGTTCTGTGCTTCTTCAATATCCTCAGAGGTGAAATGAGGTGAGTAACCTCTCCATTTCCTCTTTTTCTTTCTCCTTAGAACTGTGTGATGAGGTCATCAACACACACACACACACACACACACACACACACACACACAGTGCTTCGTAAGCTCTAAAATGCATAGCTAGATGAGCAATCAGAAGAATGATTATTGGTAAAAACCGGTGCAAGGACCATGGGAAATATAATGCTACACAAGGCAAAGTTTTTGCTCCTAAAGGAACTGGTAGGTTGATAGAGATTGAGTCACAGACACAAATTAGCTTGTTTATGTAACCCTACCTGATAGCGAGCTTTTTTCAAACCTACTCTAAAAATCAACATCATCACAAACTACTACTAACCTAAGGGAAGATTTGGGTTTTATGTAACATTGGGGACATTTTAGTAGTCATGTTTCGGTGTCCTAATTTCTTTCTTAAATTATAATACAAATGACTGTAAGATTTAGTAATAAATTATGCCATTAGTGAGTATGTATCCACTCCTGATACCCACTTCTTAGCATGGAAACTCAATTAATATAAAACCTGACCTATCTTCATTCTTTTATTTACTTTTTCTCTGGAATAGTTGAGAGCTTTTTCTGATGAGATTTGCTGGAGCAACTAACAACATGACATTCATCTCTTCCTTTATTCTCTTAGGGACCACCAATTCCTCTCTGCCCTTCCACATCCTCTATGGTACTGGGGACTCCCAGTGAAGGGCACTTTGGACAAACACTGCCTTGACTAGAGACTAGTTTTGAGTTTGCTTATTAGCAATTTTATTTGGCCATCAGACCTAAAGACACATTCTCCAACCTGGTGTCTAGGAGTAAATAAAGTGGTACCTTGGCTTCTAACTTTTATTTATCAACTTGTTCAGAATAAACCAAGAAGGTTATTTCAGGGATCTTTATGAGTAACATGTTTTGAGAACTATGCCAACTACTTTTACATCTTATTTCATGTAACCTCCATACCTACATTATGGAGCATGCATTACTATGCCCACGTGATTGAAGAAATTGAAGTGTAATTTGTGCAATTTACCCAGATCTCCCAGTTAGTAAGTGGCAGAGTTGGAGATGTTATGGAAGGAATGTTTGTATGCCTCCACCCCCAATCCATATATTAAATCTTTAACCACTAATGTGATGGTATTGAGAGATGAGAACTTTGAAAGGTAATTAGGCTTAGATGAGGTCATGAAATAAATTCTTCATGATAGGATTAGTGCCCTTATTAGTTAGGACAACAAACCTGCCTTTTCCTCTCTTCCTACCAGGAAGTAGAAAGTCATTTACAAACCAGGAAGAGGACCCTCACCCGAAACCTAATTGTTCAGCACTTTGATCCTGGACTTCCCAGCCTATGAAGCTGTGAGAAATAAATTTCTCTTCCTTATAAGCCACCCACTGTGCAATATTTTATTAGAGCAACCGGAGTTAAACATACAGGAGTCAAACCCAGATCTCTCTAAATCTAAAGCTTCACACTCAGCTCAGTCACATGTATGTAGATCACTCATGAAGGTCGTTCTATAGTTTCTATCAGAGATCATTTACACCCCCACAGAGCCAAAGCAATTTCTAATGTTTAGGAAATCTCTCTTCTTTTTTTGTTCCTTGCCTTTATGACCTCTAGTGTTTCATGACTTTATTTATATATTAGAAATAATAGTAATACTGGGGAGGCCTGGGGTGCCTGGCTGCTGTATTAAGCACATGAGATGGTAGCTGTCGAGTTCCTTTGAGGACTTCGTGGTGCAAAACCAGTGAAGCTGATCAGGATTATCATAATGTCCCCCTAGCTGTTACAACTAAGATCACATGTGCACAGGTTTAAGGAACTGAATGCTGAAAATGTAATTATGGTTCGATACAAATTATTTTTGTGTATGTAAGAATGGAACCAAGGGCCTCACATACCCTAGACAAGAATCCTACCACTGAGCTACTCCCCCACCCAGGCCCTTAGTACAAATTCTGGATTAGATTTTTGACACAAAACCTGAGTGCTCTTGTATCACCCTCCTCATAGGCTTCGGCCCCATCAGTATTCATTCATTCTGTGATCAGTGGAGTGATTCTACAGCTGTGCCTACAACAGCAATTTCCAAGTCTGAGCTTAATGACTGACAACGACCTCCATTCAGATTCATAAATGCATCCTCTATGTGAACTCTACATTTTTCTCAGTAACACAGGAACTTCTGGAGAGCCTCAGAAAGAGTTCTTATGTGACAGGGGTGGGATTTCAGAGCAGTGTGTATATATATACATATATTATTTTTTATAAAGCTTCTGGGAGCCACAGTTCTCATCTTGATCTTAATAATGAAGCCTGAAATGAGGTTCTCATATTGCAGATGGGTTATATGTCATGACTTAGCTTTTCTAAGTCACCAGAGAATTAAATACAGAATTAATTAGGGAGCAATAATATCCCACCCAAAATATTAAAGCTAAATAGTATATTGATTTATTTAATTTTATCATCTTTGCTTGAAAAACCAAGTGGGAAAAAAAACTACACTCATGATGAAGACGAATTAATACTTAAACACAGTAAAATGACTCAAGGCATATTCCGAACAAGACTCAAATTGGTCTTTAATTTGAACAAGGGAGAATTTGTTACAAAAAATACAGCCAGCACATTTTTGTTTTACCTTCTCAAGACTAAACTCTTAAATTTTGGTAATCTGATTGCTTGTCATTTAATATTATCTTATATACCTCATGACATTACCAACTGACCACCCTATCCAACTGAGCCTACACTATTTCCTGTGGATAGGATATCAGATATCTACAATTAGAACTTGTCATTGCCTCAAGGGGGAAAAATTCCAGTGTCAGATTAGACCAGTATGGCAGATGTTTTCTTGAGATGAAGCATACTTCTCCACAACAATGACTTTGAGCTTGGCCCTGTGACTTCCCCAACTTGTGGGAAGTGGCCATGGTTCCTGCTGCAGGCTTTAGGGGACATCCTGAGGTCTTCATCCAGCCTCTTGACCTTCTGCCCTTTACAATGAGCAGAGCGTTCCCTGGCTGTGGCTACTTCTTCAGGCTGAGCTCTAAATGAAAAGACACAGATAATCTGGCAACAGATCTGGCTCCATAATTAACAGGACCTGCTGAAAAAAAAAAATGAAAACCTGGGGCTGCTTCTTAAAAAATCAAGAATCTAGCCGGGCGTGGTGGCACACGCTTGTAATCCCAGTACTTTGGGAGGCGGAGACTGGAGGATCTGGGTTCGCGGCCAGCCTCAGCTCTCTCTCTGTCTCTCTCTCCCTCTCTCTCTCTCTTTATCTCTCTCTCCTTAGTGAGGCCCTCTGCAACTTCGTGAGACCCGGTTTCAAAATAAAGTATAAAAAATAGGGCCAGGGGTGTAGCGCGGAGGTAGACCACCCCTGCGTTCAATCCCCGGTACTGCAAAAAAAAAAAAATCAAGAATCTGAGATAGTGATGGCAGAACATTAAAATAAATGCAGGACTCATCTTAGCATAGAGCCCTATAAGGACAGTTCAGGTCACAGATCTACGAAAGCAGCCCTGCCTTAAAGAGCTCCAACTTAGCAGCAGACCTCATGTGATAGATGCAAGAAATAAATGTTTGCTTTTGAAAGCCACTCAAATTTTGGAATTACTTGCTATAGCAGATACAGACTAATATAGCAGATACCGAAAATAAATAAAGCAATCAGCTGTAAGAGTGTGTTATTTTGACAAACTGGAGGCTGTACCCCCATCCAAGGCAGGCAGCAGCCACGAAGTTCATGCCCTCTGTGGCCCTGTGAGCACACACCACCTGCCAGGGTGCACCTCAGTTGCTGCTAATCTTCCTTTTTCAGTGGTAGGTGGAAAGATAGACGTTATGCAAGCTATTCCCATTTTTAAACAGGAGTAACATTCTTTTAAGATGCTACACAGGGAAAACAAAATATATCTCTTGTCTGGGTCTTCTTGCTTATCATTAACCATGTGATTTTTTTTTCTGACATGGTTTCTTTGTATGAACATAAGACACTTAGGTACCATAGGCCATAAGTTATGGTTCAGAACTTGGAGGCATTAAAGTGACTGCTATATTGTAGTCACTCGTGACAAAAGCATGCTCTTTGGTAGTAAAGTCAGAGGACAAGAGGAGATAATCCAGCATCCTCCTCTAAAATTTCATTCACAAAAACAGACTTGTACCCCAAAATCCTGAAGCTAACATAAAAGGGGCTTTCATGGAGTTAAAGAAAGGCTGAGAGAACATAATAAAAGGTACCCTTCAAAGAAGAATAAAGTCAGAAAACTTACTGTTCCAACAAGAAAGTCTATTTCTCCCTATTACACACACACACACACACACACACACACACACACACACACACGTTTCAAAAGAGTTCAAACAAAACTTGGCTTGAATTTCACCTTTTTACTTTTATTATGATTCTTAACTTTGTGGGGGTCATAGTTTTCTCATCAGAAAAGTAGTTATTGCAATAGAACCTATCCTATAAGGTGGTATGAAGATTATGTCTCCTGTGAAGTTTTTAGCACTTTATCTGCTACATAGTAGACTGAGTTATGATTATTATTATTATATTAATGGCAGGGACCCCATCGGAATTTATTCAGCATTGCACACCTAACCTCTAGAACAGTGCCTATCATAGAGCAGCTATTCAATATTTGTTTAATAAAATAATGAGTTAATTCTGTCCAGTAAGCAATTCAGTTCAATTGAGCTCCCAGCAGCCACTGAGTATACAGAGATTGCTAAGTCAAAATTGTCTCAAATATCATTTCACCTACTGAATATAGATATTCAAATATTCTTGACTCTGTTTAATAGAGCCATTTCCTCCTTGATTGCTAATAGAACTCCAGTTTTATTCAGCAGGCAGATGGCAATGTGTTCAGCAAAGATAGCCCCCTCCATCAGCCTTAGGGGGATGCATTTTGATTGGTTTAGACTTTGATTGCTCTAAACCAGTGGTGATAATCCCATTTTTCTTTGCCGGAAAGTGGTCTGGGGTGGGCATGTGAATCGGTTCTGGCTAATGAGACCTTAGAGGAACTCCATTGGTGAACTTTGGGGGAAGGAGTTTCTTCCCAGATAATAAACAGACTTATACAGGCAATAGGCCTGCTCCTCTTTTGCCCTTTCCAACTCACAAGTTGGTCTCTAGCCACTAAATGTGTATTACTTACAAATGCTCTTTTATTACTATTGTATTATAGAGGGAGGTGCTTGTAGCTGTGGCTGCCATCTTGGGTTCAAGAAAGGAAAACCAAGGAATTTCAAGAAAAAAAATCTATGGGCACAGAATTGGTGAGTAGTTGAATTAAGTAATAGTGGAACTCTCCAATAGCTCAAAACTTCATGTAATGAGATTACACATGTTTTATTGCAAATGTTAATTTTAGTTGGCTCTTCTGCTTCTTGGAAACACAAAGCAGCCTAATTGATATAATAGTCACTATCTTGCTGAAGCTCTGGGTGCAGGTGATAGAAACAGGTACAGAGAGAACATTGTAAAAGGTACAAGTGTTGTCACAGGAGGGTAGAGCTAAGATGCCGTGGAAGTTCAGGGGCAGGCACAATTACACTAGTTGTTTTGTTTGTCTCTGGCGGGGGAGAGGTAGATAGCTTGGGTCAAATAAAACCAGCAGGGAACCTGTATGTCCCAAATGGCTCTTGAATAAAATGTGAACAATGGGTAGAGCTTTAGCAGACAAAGATGATACACCTGTGGCAGATAGATGATACATTAGAACAAGATGTACAGATAAAAAATATATAAGTCCTAGAAATAAATTCATGTATGGTGTTATGGATTTAGTCTAGAAGGCCCCCAAAATCTCATTTTGAAAATATGATCCCCAATGCAGCATGCTTCAGAGGTGGGTTTTTAAGCATTGATTGCATCATAAGGGCTCTGATGATCTCAGTGAATTAACCCACTTGATGGATTGATCTATTGATAATTGAGTGGAGTACTGGGAGGTGAACCTAGTTGGAAGAAGTAGGTCACTAGAGCATGCCCTGGATGGGTTTATCTTCTCTCCAGCTACTTTTTCTTTCTTTCTGTTTTTATCTCCTCTTCTCATCCTCCTTCCCTCCTCCTCCTCCTCCTTCCTCTCCTTCCTCCTTCTCCTCCTTCTTCCTTCTCCTTCTCTCCTCTCTCTTTCTCTTTTCCCTTCTCTCTCTCCCTTCCCAGCTGCTACGAGCTGAGCAACTTCTTTCCCCCATGCCCTTCCACTATGATGTTTTACCTCACTGCTGGCCCAGAGCAATGGAGTTGGCCGACCATGGACTAAATCCTCTGAAACCATGAGCCAAAATAAATCTTTCTTCTTTAAAATTGTTCTTGTCAGGTATTTTGGTTACAGCAAGGCAAAGCTGACTAGCACAGATGGCATAGATATAACAGACTACTAGGGAATAAAATAGAACTTTTAAAAAATGAGCAATTAGTAAGTAGAGAGACCCAAAAGGATGATCTACCTCACCAAGTAGGAGCACTAAAGACATTCACACTGAGAAAACATAGCCACCTTTCATGACTGAGTTTCTGCTCATTGCAATTAATGATAAGAACTTTGGCATTCTACAACTTGCAGGACATTTCTACCATTTGAGGCCGATGGTAAGGAAGACAGCTGCTGCTCAATGATATTTACACATGGGAGGCAGAATCTAAGAATAAATGATGCATGGGTCTGATTAGGAATTCAATCTCAGGTGACGACAGGCTTTTCTAGAGTCCTAGTAAACAACTCTGGGTGAGGGTGCAGGAGCCCTGTTGAGTTTCATCGTCTCCATTGGTCTTTGATTATTCCTTAATGACAGAAGGGTTTCAAATCTCTGTCATTAAACAAGGCACTGACTCCAAAGAGTTATGACAGAAGATTATATATCACTTGTCCCTATTGACAATATGGAATAGCAGGTACATATTCATAATGTGCTTAGAGTTAAAATGGCCTAAACTTCAAATCCTGGCTCATTTGTGCTCTCTCTCTCTCTCTCTCTCTCTCTCTCTCGCAGTGCTGGGGGTTGAACCCAGAGTTGTTCTACTTCTGAACTAGACCCCCAGTCTTATTTTATTTTGAACCAGGGTCTTCATAAGTTGCTGAGGGCCTCACTAAGTTGTCTAGGCTGACCTCAAAAGTGGGGTCCTCCTGTCTCAGCTTCCCAAATACTGGGATTACAGGTGTGTACCACCATGCCTGGCCTGGCTCTGCTTCTCTTAAGCCATATAAGTTACTTAACCTCTCCTAGTTAATCTATTCAAGTGAAGAATGGAGATAATGCTGACCTTGTCTTTTCTATATGGGAAGAATAAAACAATTGTGTATACATAAACACCATGCTGAGTGACCATCTGTGGGAAACACCATGTAGTCCTTAGGGAACCATGGGAGAAAGGAAAGATCTGAATATTCATGAAGATATCAGAAATAAGTCTTGTTTGAAAATGAAAGGGGGAAAAAGAACAATACTCTTGGAACCTGGGAAACAAAAAATAATCATTTACCAAAAAAAAAAAACACTATAACTCACGAGCACCAAGGAAGTAGTATGCAAACCCAAATGGTTTTGAAAAGTTCTCTCAGTGAAATGTTGCTAATATAGAAGAAGAAAGGAGGGAAGAAGAGGAGGGGGATGGGAGCTGTATGCCCTGAGCACACCTGGGCTGGGCACTGTGCTAAGTGATTTATATATGAAACACGTAACTACTGCTCTCTGGGGCAAGTGCTATTATTGCCAACATTTTATAAATGAAGGCAGATTAGGCTTAGAATTATCAACCCCCCCATGGCGAAAAATCAATGATTCACAACCCACCCCACTACCACTCCCCTGCTGCATAATCACAGGCTAGAATCAGACCTGTATTCTCTGTCACCTACTCCCAACAGTGTCCCTTCCAGCTAAAGCATTCTATGATTCTATGTTTTTAAAAAGATTTCTCCTTCTTCTATGTTTTTAAAAAGATTTCTCCTTCCTGCAAATGCACCTTCAGGTGCCAGCTATGATTTTTTAATATCCGCAGAAACAGACTGAAAGGAAAATGTGTAAAGGAAAAGGAAAACACATTTTCCTTTTCAAATTTAGTCACTAGTGCTGTGCTTCCAAATTGTATCCATCCATTATTTTAAGCACAAACTAAACTAAACCTCCAAAGCCAGCGATAGAATAACAGCACTCGTGTACACTAAGGAAATTTGTAAACCGAGGTCTCTCTGTGGGTGGTAAAATTGCTATTTAAAACCCAGTTAGTACCAGGCAGCCCAAGGGAAAAATAGTGAAGATAGAGAATAGATAGGTCCTTTCCCCCTCCCGACAAAAACAATCTTCTATGCTGCAACTAACTAATACGATTATTTATTTAGGCAGTAGAGATGAAGGGAGATACTCTTTAAAAGGGATAATAGATTTGGGGGATTACCTGTAGAATTGTTTTACTTTGCAAGTATATTAAGCCTGGTAATAAAATTGCCTTCAGAGTAAGACTGATGAGGGTTTGAATCCTAGCTCTGTTGTGCCACATAGCTGTGTGGCTTTGTGCACACCTGAAAAGTGAGTCATGATATCCTCATTTCAGGGTAGATGTGGCAGTTAAATGAGAGAGCACATGTCAAGAATCCTCTAGAAAGTAGGGATCTAATAAATATTAGAAATATTTAATATATATATTATTAATATTGCTTAACACTTAAATACTTAATAACTATTAGTTATTAATAAATACATGTTAGAAATGGGATACTAGTAGCCCAGTCCAGTGGCACATGCCTGTAATCCCAGTACTTAGGAAGCTAAGACAGGAGGGCCACAGGTTCAAAGCCAGCCTTAGCAATTTACTGAGACCCTGTCTCAAAACAAAAATAAAATAGGGCTGAGGGGTGTAGCTCAGAGGTAGAACACCTTTGGGTTCAATCTCCATTACTATAAAATAAAAATAAATAAATAAATAAATAAAATGGAACACTAGTGAGTCAGGGTTTCTAAAGATAATGTAGAAAAGTGATGTAAAGAGGAAAAGGATACAAGAAGGTACAGCTGCTGAAGAAGGGATGCTTCATTCTTTGAGATCAGAAAGAAGGAACTGCCAAAGGGCATGGGTGTAGATAAGAGTGGATGTAGAAGGGAAGAAAATGATTCACAGGTTCTTGGCTTCTTGATGACCAATGGAGCAAGGTAATCAGAAGACAGCAAAGGGAGTGAGGATGGAGTGGGGACCTAGTGCTAAGATGCGAGAGTCTGCAGTGGCGTAGGTTAGAGGGAGAACAGAAAGAACTAAAGCACTTGTTGGCAGCACCTGTGAACAATCTGAGCCAAGGCTATGAGTGTGCAAGAGGGCCAGTACCATAGCTCCAAGATGCTGAACCAGCAAGGCCAAGACTCCTGGAAATGCAAGAAAGAAGCAGATGGACTAGGATGTCCCGGGGAACAGCAGTGGAAGTAGAAGGTGTCAACAGTGGGATCTGCAAGGGGTAAAAGTCAAACAGAGCTTCTTAAAACATTGTACAATATATTTTTTGTGGCACTGGGAATTGAACCCAGGGGCATTCTACCTCCGAGCTAAACCTCCAGTCCTATTTTATTTTTATTTGGAAACAGGGTCTCACTAGGTTGATGAGAGTCTCACTACTTGCTGAGGCTGTCCTCAAATCTCCAATCCTCCCATCTCAGCCTCCCAAGTACTGGGATTACAGGCATGTGCCACCATGCCCAGCTTTTACAATTCATCTTAACAAGGAAAGACATGATAGTTCTATTGTGCCAGGGGGAAAATACAAGCAGATTAAGAGCCTGGGAAGTGTATAGCAGAGGTCAAGGGATACTTCAGCTTGTGAAACAAGAAAAGCCCCCTCTGAAGAAGGACATTTTTATTTATTTATTTATTTATTTATTTTTTTTTGCGGTACCAGGGATTGAACCCAGGGGCATTCTACCTCCACGCTATACCCCCGGCCCTATTTTTTTATACTTTATTTTGAAACCAGGTCTCACGAAGTTGCGGAGGGCCTCACTAAGTAGAGAGAGAGAGAGAGAGAGAGAGAGAGAGAAACAGGGATTGAGAGAGAGAGAGCTGAGGCTGGCCGCGAACCCAGATCCTCCAGTCTCCACCTCCCAAAGTACTGGGATTACAAGCGTGCGTCACCACGCCCGGCTTTTGAAGAAGGACATTTATGACTGACCTCACTTAGAAATCATCCATGGAAAGGACTGTGAAAAGAGCATTTCAGACAGAGCAGGTAGGAAGTGCAAAGGCCCTGAGTCAGGATGCATCTTGGCCATTTCCAAGAAGAGAAAGAGGGCCAGTGTTTTAGTCAGTATTCTCACTGTTGTAATAAAAAAACCAACTGGTCATACAACTTAGAGGAAGGAATATTTATTTGCTCGCAGTTCTGGAGAATTCATAGGTTCAGTCCATGTCAGGATGGGTCTGTGGAGCTCAGGCCATGGCAGCGGGAATCAGAGAGAGGGAGAGAGCAAGGCTTTGCTCTCACATCGTGGAGACTGGAGCAAGAGAGCATACAAGGGGATTCAAAGACATAAGCCCAGTTCCTAAGGCCACACCCCTAGGTATTCACATCCTCCACCCACACCCCTCCTGTCTAGATTACCACACAATAAATACTTTGACAATGGATTTCTCCACTGATGAGATCATAACCCCATGACTTAAGTATATCAACTCTGAACATTAATACAGGAGCTCTTCAGGGGACCTTCTACATCTAATCCTAACAGCCAGTGAGGCTGGAGCCCAGGAAAGTAAGGGTATCTGTGTTCTGTCATGAGATGAGAACTAGAGGATGCAGGAATCAGTCACATTTAGGGCATAGAAGAAATAACACAGAACTTGAGTGTTCTTCCAAGTGCATTAGAAAGTCCCTGGAATTTTAAGTATAGGAATGACATGGTGTGGTTTATGCTTCAAATGCACTCCCTGAGAGATGAGTAGAAAATAGACTCAGGGTGAAGGTAAGAGTGCAAAGAGAGGGAAGTTTGTAAGACTATTACCACATGGTCCTGGCAAGGACTACAGAGGCCTGAACCAGGGAGTCGTTACAGAGAAAGAAAGAAGTGGACATCTTGTGTGGGTTATGCTGAAAGAGCTTAATGACTGACTGGATGAAAGAAGAAAGGGAAGGGAAATAATAAGTGGAGTTTCCACGCACTTGAATAAAGCAAGGGGGAAGATCATGGTGCCTTTGCTAAAGCAGAGAATAGCAGATTTGCAAAGGAAAGTCAAGAGTCTTCTTTTTCCATATGTCAAAATAAAAATGCCCACTGTATTTAAAATGGAGAAGGGTGCCTAGTTCCAGGGAGAGGGCTGCTTGGAACTATCAACCTGGGGGCAGCACACACTGGTGCTTTAATCCACCACTTCAAATGCATTGATATAGAGAGGTGGTAGGCAGAAATAGGGATGCTTGGAGCAAGTCCCAACAGGAACACCAACCTAACAGCTCCATGGGCTTGAAGCAGGTGTCCTTGCTTCCCAGGTCTATGTGCTATGAACATTGTATACCTCCTCTTTGTTCATTGGGGTCCTGGTTCCTAAAACACCTCCCTCCCCAAAGCATTCCTTTGGATTTCATGGGCCTAAAATCTATGCATACTTTAGGGGCAGGCATAAAATTGGAAGCAACCAGTGCACACTGATTTTTTCCAGCCTCTGACTCCCTTATGGGAGACAACAGAAAGCACATTGATAGAACAGTGCAGAGGTACCAGGCATGCACTGAGTTTGCTTCTTTTCTTTATTCCTTTAATTCCTATATTTCAACCTGAGGGATGGCATTATTACATAATGAAAGAAAACAAAAACTTCCAATGCTGCTAAGTGATGTGCAGCAATTCAGTGACAGCTCTGAGAGCAGGAAGCAGTTTGTCCTTTATGCTCCTTTTTTTTCTGTCATATCGTCAAATAAGCTCACATGGGTGATGTTCATTTCTGCAGTGAAAATACAGGCTCTGCAGAGGCAGGGACTGGAGCACTTGAGAGGCCATCAGACCACACTGAGACCTTGAGTAAGCACTTATCCACTATCCCACAGTAGCTTCAAGTGGATGGTGGGATTCAGTGCTCTCTCTGCTCACAACACAGAACTGTGTGGACATAAGGATGTGTAAGTGAGAAATAGTGTTTAGAGCACACACCCAGTGGAAGACTAAGCAAACAGAAAGCCATAGCTCTAGTGCAGGGTCCTTAAGGGATCCAGAAGAGGAATTGGTTCATCCAGACAAGATTCTACTGGGAAGGTCTTTTTCAAGCTCATCAGATTTCTTAAATTATTTGGTCAACCAAGAGCATCGTGAAATCCAAGCTCATAAACACTTACCAGGTTACTCTAAGCCTTAGTTCAGATGTTGAATTTTTATTTTCTAATTTTCTCAAAGATACTTGTCATGCCACACTGTTTATAGTTTCCTCCTTCGATTAAGTCTCATTAACCTAAGGAATTTCAGAAGCTGGGGGATAAAATTATAAACCATTTACACTAAATCTCTTTTTGAAAATTAAAAAAATTGCTCAGGGAAATGACATGACTCACTCAAGATAATAATCCTTCAACATATTACTATACATATAAGCAGGCACACTCTTCCTTTGAAGTTTGTCAATCTTTGTTTCTCCCACAAAATCATGCATAAAAGTAATGTGGGGGGGAGGCGGGGGGGAGGCGGGGGGGAGGGACACCAAGAGCTGTGTGCATGTATGTTAACACCAAACTGATACTCATTGTGAAGTGAGACTACAATGCACCAATAAAAACATAAAAAAAAAAACTTGACATAAAAAAATAAATAAATAAATAAATAAATTCATACTTCAAAAAAAAAAAAAGTAAAACGAATCTCTCTTCTGTATCCTACTTGAAGGGCAGATATGTTTGACTCCACTAGCAATCTTCATTCTTTTTTGATTCAAGACAACTTTATACTCTTTAACAATTAGTACAGCTGGGCATGGGTGCACATGCCTGTAATTCCAGTACGTGGGAGGCTGAGACAGGAGGATCACATGTTTGAGGCCAGCATCAGCAACGCAGTGAGACTCTCAACAACTCAGTGAGATCCTGTTTCAAAACAACAAGATAAAAAATTTAAAAAAGCACTAGAGATATAGCTCAGAGGTAAGATGCCTCTGGGTCTAATCACCAGTACCATAAAAAAGAAAAAAAATATTATGAACTCCAAATAGTGCTTTATCAACATGTCCATATTAGGAATTAAAGCAGAAAAGTATCTATGCATTGATTTATTTAAATTCTATTTCTTATGCTAATATAAATTTTAAAACCAATTCTCAAAATAAAAAAAATTAATAAGTGTGTGTTATGGTTTAGATCTGAAGTTTTCCCCAGACACTCTTGTGTTGAGCTTTTGGGTACCTGGTCCCCAAGGTAGCAATGTTCTGAGGTGGTGCTCCCTGATGGTGACTGGATCATGCGGGCTCTGACTGCATCTGTGGATTAATTCATTGATGACTTTATAATTTGATGGCACTGTTGTATGTAGTGGAAGCCATAGGAGGTAGGCTGAGTTGGAGGAAGTAGGTCAGTGGGGGAATGTCTTGGAAAGGTATATCATATCTCCAGACCCTTCCTCCCGCTCCCTTTGTCTCTCTCTCCTCTCCTCCTCTCCTCTCCTCTCCTCTCCTCTCCTCTCCTTCCCTCCCCTCTCCTCCCCTCCTCTCTCTCTCTCTCTCTCTCTCTCTCTCTCTCTCTCTCTCCATCCTCACAGCCATGAGTAAGCAGGTTTGCTCCATCACACCCTCCACACAGGCCCAGAAACAACCCAGCCAAGGGACCATGAGCTGAAATCTCTGAAACATGGGCCAAAAAAATCTTTCCTCCTTTAAGTTGATTTTTCCAGTATTTTGTCGTAGCAACAGACAGCTGCCTAGCACAGCGTGGCACTATTTTACATTTTTTGCAAATCCCTTTAATAGTTGTCTTAATAAAAAAAAAAGAGCTGAACCCCTGTATTATTCCTGATGTGTTACCTTGAATGAAATATATAAAGAAGATCTCATCTCACAAAGATACATCGTTGTGAAAGGAAAGAGTATTTTAGTAGCCTTTTCATGAAAATTGTGGTTGCTCTTCTTTGATATTACACTAAAATTCATGTGAGATCTCTCTTAAGAAGTGGCAGGTTCTTAAGAATTACTTGCTACATGGAATCCAAAACCATCATAAGGAAATCCTGTGGCATTTCTCTTTCTCTGTCTCTCTCTCAGCTCTCCTGCATGCCATTCTGAAATGTGTATTGCCCCTTTACCATAAATCTCTTACTCTGCTACTCATCAAAAAAATTCTGCTTTATAACATTAAAGTCTCCTGGTTGTTGGGCGTGGTGGCACATGCTTGTTAGCCCAGTACTTGGGAGGCTGAGACAGGAGAATTACAGGTTCAAAGGCAGCCTCAGCAACTTAGAGAGGCCCTCCACAACTTAGGGAGACCCTGTTGCAAAATAAAAAATGAAATAGGTTTGGGGTTATAGTTCAGAGGTCGAATGCCCCTGGGTTCAATCCCCAGTACCACAAAAACTGCAATAAATTAATTAAATCCACTAGTCATTTGAACTTTGAATGTGTCTTTAATCCATGCATGATTTTCTAACACTTGTTCTGTTCATTTGGAAATATTATTTATCGGACTGATGCAGATCTTCTAAATGTTGACACACTTCATTATGAAATATCAAAATTCACATTTGTTAACATGACCTCCAACCTTCTCAGAACAGTCTGAGTTCGGGGAAGCTGTTAGCTCACTGCAGAGGCAAATATGAGTTTTCTAAAATTCTAAATTTTGTTTCAAGCTCAAAAATTTTATCAATGGCAAAACACGCTATCAAGTCATTTTCCCTGAAGTGACAGGCTTGCTTTGATTAATTTTTTTTGTAGAAAATGTTGGCCCCAAACCCTAGTTGACATAAACATACTTTCTGTCAGTGCTTTTATTTTCTTTTTATTTAAAAATGTTCCATTAAAAAGCTGCTCGTCTAGCCTATAGTTCAAATAATAGGATGCATGGTGATTTTTTTTTCCCGAAACCACCATCCCATTTCAGTACACAGTGGAAGTGCTTTATATAACTTCCCATTCTGTCACACAGAATGTTATAAAGATGTGTACTCAAAGACCTAGATTTAATAATATTAATAATTTTTACTGCTTCACAAAGGAGATTCTTCAGTGAAACTGACTTCTTTTTCTTTTTGGTCCGCGGCAAGTCCCTGCAAGCAAAGCACCATCATTCCTAGTCTGGTTTGGTGCTATCGCTTGGCATTGTGTGCTAAAAAAACATAATTATTTTCCCCATCAGTGTTTCTGCACCATCAGTTAAATGTCAATACTATGGAAAGGAAAAAAAAAAAACAATGTCCTGGAGTTATTAAGAAAGTTTTAAGAACAGCAGCTGGGCTACACCGTGATGCAAATCTTGGTAGCAAAAAATCTTTTACAAAAGCTTTGTCTTGAGTACTCTGATGATTGCTGGTGATTGCTCTGTGGGATGGGGTAGTGGGGTCATTTTTGAGGACCAAGACACACTTACTGTGACCATTCAAGGAGGCACTTTTCAATTTTGAGTCACAGAGGAAAGACAAATGTATCCACAAGAAGAAACACACCAAGTACCTGTGTGCATGTATGTTTTCTATCTCATGTATTCTATCTCACTATAATGTGTAATTATAATGCACCAATAAAAGCATATATTTTTTTAAAAAGTAAGCCTTCCTCAACTACCTTACTCAGAGAGCTGAAGCCTCAGTACTCCACTGCACATCAGGCTAAAGCTTAGTGTCAATAACTTCTCCCCCAGGACATATATTTTTAACCAACGGAATTGAATAACCACCCTGCCACAGGAACCTCCTACAAGGGCTTCCTAGGCACGAAGCACTGTTTTCGGTATCTGAATGCATTGTCTTTAAATCTCCCAACAAACTGATATTGCAGGCAATGATGTAGTCACTATTTACAGGATGGCCTAGAATGGTTGAGTAACTTGTTTCAAGTCCCGCTATTCGATAACGGTAGAACCTGGATTCGTTCCCAGGCATTCAGGCTCCACTGCCCACTGTATCCGAAGGTGGAAACAGCCCTCCAGACACCATCCTTTGGCTGACTCACCACTGGAATCTGGGGCCAATCCTATCCGCTGAAGAAATTAATCTCCTCCGCAGCATCTCAGAGAAATGGTGACATGGTGTTTTTTTTTTTATTTTTAAAAAGCTTCAGAGAAAGAAAAGTTCCTTCATTAGCATGAGAATGACATCTTTGGTAATTACTGACCGAAAGACTCCCTTCGTTCTATTATTGACACTGCTCATTTTCTCTTGGGAGAATCAATGGAACCAGAGGGCTCAGGCATACCCTGGGTATAAGGCCCAGCCAGTGGGAACGTGTCTCTCACCCAAATCCCAGCGTTGAACTGACTGGCTGTTCTCTAGTCACACCAGGCCCATCGGGCTGAAAGCATCTCATCATCCAGCCGCACTGATGCGTGTCGCTCTCCTCGAATGTCAGACCCATGCACCTGATGCTCTTGCTGGAATAACCTCTTCGTACCCCCACTGCAGGTGAGCCCTCTCACGGCAGCTCTTCCTGTGGGTGCTCTGTCCCCCAGGGAGCCTTTACTCAGTTGGGTGAGGTGGCCCTTCAGTGTTCTCACAGGACTCTGTATTTATTCTCATCAAGGCAAGAGTGTCGCTTTGTACCTGCTCTTCTATACCTAATGATAGACTAGAAGCTCCACCAAGGGCAAAATCTGTGCTCTATGCAGTGTTGTAGCTCCAGAACCTCATTTGTATAGGAGTTCTAGGGTGGGAGGAAGAAAAGAAACGAACCAAGAATGCAGACCACAGAAGGGGTGGGGAGGTGGTGGTGATTTTATCTACTGGCCTGCAGATACAATACACCCTAGTTTTAAAATGACCCCACAACCCCCACCTCCACAGAGAAATCACCAGTAATCATCAGAGTACACAAGACAAAGCTTTTGTAAAAAAAACAAAACAAAAAAAACACACAAAAAAACAAAGATGTGCTCTGGCTTTTGGTAAGGTTTTTTTTTTTAAATTTTGGTGGCATTAGGAATGGAACCCAGGGGCATTCTGCCTCTGAGCTACAACCTCAGCCCTATTTTTTATTCTTTATTTTGAAACAGAGTCTTGCTAAGTTGCAGAGGGCCTCACTAAGTAGCTGAGGCTGGCTGCGAACCTGCAATCCTCCCATCTCAGCCTCCCAAGTACTGGGATTACAAGTGTGTGCCATTTGGTAAGTTTTTGAAGTTCAGCATACTTGCTCCTCCCCCCCTTCTAACTATTTCTGAAGGGAGATGAAGGGACGCTCCTAATGCCTTACCACTTCTGTGATCGGGTTAGAGTCCTCATACACAATCGTGAGGTTGCACTAGGCCTGGGTGCCATAGTTTATACCTTCCATCGGGCACACACCATATCATCTTTTTGCTTATTGCTCAGTTTGTACTCCAGGGAAGAGGAACCATCTTTTTACTTCTTCTTTTAAACCCAGACTGCCTACCAGAGTAGAGGAGCCACCATAGGCTCTTCATGAAGGTTCTATGAGTCACATCAGCACATCTAGCCAGGTGGATATGGGAATGTTGGGGGCAGAGACTCCAGGCAAGGTAACAGTGCTTGCAAAATAGACACCATTTGAACCCAGAGCTTTCACCCACAAGCCAAGGCAGAGCAGGTCTCCTGTCAAATGCAATGAAAGTGAGCCAGAGCATGCCACGTTACCAAGCACGGTGACCATCCCAGATCTTTAAAGCTTCCATTTACTAAGTGCGTTCTGTATGCCAGGTACTGCAAAAGGGGTTTTCATAAATTATGTATCGATCCCCATTTTACACATTTTCATACATTTTGTATTTATCCCCATTTTGTGGAAGGGATCAAAGTATCAAAGACTCCCTTAATGTGACACAGCTAGTCGAGCTGCAGAAGTCCAGACCCTCATTGACCCCCATAACCTCTGGCTTCAGTCTCAACACAGTGTTCCTCGCGGCATTGGGCGATCTATTCCTGAACTGGCCCGGAGCCACTGTGGTGTCTGGCAGGCTGTACGACAGCACCCGTCGTGACATTTCGCAGTCCCAAGCCATGTCCACCTGTCTGATTTTCATTATATCTACATGACCTGGTAGCTCAGATATTTATCTCTCCAGTTTCCTGTTCTCGGGAATATGCCCTCTGAAAACAGAAGGGAATAAATAGGGGTTGGGTCACAGCTGACCCTTTTTCTGGCCCTATTAGAATCCTTTATTTTTCAACAGATATAAGGAGAAGAAAATGAGACACAGGTTACATTACACACATGCGGAGATAGTTCCATTCTATTCCCATTCATTTGTAATGCAATAGAGCCGGGCGTGGTGGCGCAAGCTTGTAATCCCAGTACTTTGGGAGGCGGAGACCAGAGGATCCGGGTTCAAGGCCAGCCTCAGCTCTCTCGCTCTCTCTCTGTCCTTGTCCCTCCCTCCCTCCCTCTCTCTCTCTCTCTTTCTCTCTCTCTCTCTCCCCCCTTAGTGAGGCTCTCCGCAACTTTGTGAGACCCGGTTTCAAAATAAAGTATAAAAAATAGGGCCGGGGGCGTAGCACGGAGGTAGAACGCCCTTGCATTCAATCCCCGGTACCGCAAAAAAAAAAAAAAGAGTGTAATGCAATAGGATCAAATTTTGTGATAATTCTCATACACGCAAATGCATAACTGCGTGCACACATATGAGCCTGGAAGGAACATGCTAAGCTATTAACCGGGAGGTATTTGCCTGGTAAGAGTCAGCTCAATTCTAATTTTCACCTTTATACATTTCTTTTTATTTTCCATAGAAAGCATGTTACTTTTATGATCAAGAAAAATAAAGTATTAAATACTACTTCAATAATTATGGTGGACTAGCAGTTGAAGAACTAGAACTGTGTTCCCAGCCTTACTCATACCAGGGTTGAACCCAGGAGCAAGCCACTTAATTTCTCTAAACTTGGATCCATCACCTATAAAATAGGAGTGCTGATTCCTAAAGGCCTCAAAAGAAATGTTGCAAGGATTAGAGAGATCATGTACACCAAAGTACCTGTTAAACTATATATACAAACTGGTGACAGTATCGCTGTTACATAACGGGGAAGGTTATTCCCTGGGAGAAGAACAGTTTGGAAAGCTGGATCCCACTGCTGAATCTAGCAGAGATCGAAGCAATAATGTCCCTAAAAACAAACGAACACTTGCGTTCAAAATTTCAACATGATGTGGCTTCCTCCAGGAGCTTACATAATCCTTTCATTTCTCTAGATGTTTATTAGCAGATAAACGTCCCCAGAGACACTCATGATATAACTGGTTTTAAGGGAAGAAGGGGAGGGGGAAGGAATATAAAGGACTTGGTTAAAACATCCTATTTTTCCCCAGATATAAAAATCTCAAGCTATAGAATTAAGTTACAGAGGTGGAATGCCCCCCAAGGGGAAAAATTAGCCTCTAGAAGTGCTTTGATAGGCGTATTTTTATTTTGATTCAAAAATGTGCATTTCCAGCCTCTTAATGTGCTGGGTATTAGGCAGAGTAATGAAGGTTGAAAGAAGCCAAGCACATAAATTTGGGGAGGAAGGGTAAAGGGGATAAAAACAATGCACGGGCCATCTTTTGCATGACCCCGACCTTTTCCTCTAGAGACCACATTAAAAGTTTTGTATGTTTTTCCCTAAATGGACATACACAAAAAGGATTTCATCAGGAAAACGAGAAGATCAAATTTAAGTTTTAAGTGAGAAATCACCAGAATTAACAGGGGCTTTCACAAAAGCTAAGGCTATGTTACAAAAAATTAATAATAATGAATAGAACAAAGGAGGTAAAGAATCATCCTGTGTTCTGTGCTTATCCAGTTGTGGCGGGAGTATCACATTTACTTCCAAGAGCTGAGGCCTTAGGGGTCCCTGGAGAACATGGCGGGTCCTCCAGGGCTCCCTGTATGGTGAGAGGCTTGGAGCCCAGGTCCTATCAAAACAGTACAACCACAGAGCTACTTCTGCAACAGAACGACTGCCTGTGATCATGGAATTCCAGGAGCTGAGGGATTGCCCAAGCTTCGGGTCATTTCAAAGTACTGACCAACCCGAGATAGACACCCACCCCAGAAATGACATGAGTACATTTCACTGCTTCTATAGTCTATTCTACTCCAGAGCTTGACTCTCAACGATGGGAAACCATGATCGAGGAAGTTCAGAGTAAAACACTCTAGGAAAAGGCTTCAGTCGGAAATGAATAGAACTGTCTAAATAATGCAAACTGGAAACACACTTCTGACCCAGGAATGAGACTGTGTTCAAACAAAACGTTAATTTTAAGTTTCTGTATAGATAATCTCAAAGTTACAGAAATATAAACCCATATGCTAAGGTAATTTAAATAAAAATAAATAAATAAAATAATTATAAAAGAACATTCTTTAGGCAGAGCTGCTTCTTGTGGTGGTGGTGGGGTTCACACTCAAAATAATATAAGTTTATGACTGTTTTTCGTCCCTTAAGCCATCTTGTTATTAACAAGTATCTTTTAGGTAGGCATGGTGGTACATGCCGGTAATCCCAGTATTTAGAAGGCTGAGACAGGAGGATTGCAGGTTGGAGGCTAGCCTTAGCAATTTAATGAGGCCCTGTTTCAAGAAATAAAAAGAATGGAGAGTGCAGCTCAGTAGTAGAGTGCCCCTGGGTTCAATCCCTAGTACCTCCCATAATTATGTAGATGATAGATGACAGATAGATCTTTTAATAGTATTGGCTTCTGAAGAGAGGAATTCTTTGTTACTTGAAAAGTTTTAGGAAAAAAGATACATTAAGTACCCTTTATGTTTTTATCAAATAATAAATCATTTAATCTGTAACTCGTAGTCTTAAAATATGAAGATAAAATTAAGACATTGCCTCTTTTTAGGATTTTGTATTGTGGTGAGATATTCATAAGATAGAATTTACTCTTTCCACCACTTTTAAGGGTAAGTTTGGTGGCATGAAGTACATTCCATTGTATGCAGCCATCGTGAGTGTCCATCTCTAGAGCTCTTCATCATCCTGACGGGCTCCATATCCACTACACGGCACTCCCCAGCCCCTGCCAGCCTCTAGTCTATTCCTGTTTCTATGGATTTAATTAATTTAAAGTGCTCTTAAAATAAGTGGAATCACACAGTATTTGTCTGCCATATTTCACTTAGCATATTTTCGAGATCCTTCCATGATGTAGCATTATCAGATCTCTCTCTCTCTCTCTCTCTCTCTCTTTTTTGTGGAACTGGGGATTCAACCCAGTCACATTCTACCTTCAAGCTACACCCCAAGCCCTATTTGCTTTTTGAAACCAGGTCTCACTAAGTTGCTAAGGCTGTCTGCAAACCTGAGATCCTCCTGTCTCAGCCTTCAGTATTGGGATTACAAGCCTGGGCCACCACATCCAGCTAGGATTTCATTTCTTCATGAAGCTGAATGCCTCCTTGTTTGTGTAAACCACCTTTCATCTCCTCGTGGATGGACCTTTGGGTTGTTCCACCTTCTGGCTCTTGTGAGGAACGCTGATGTAATGTGGAGGTAGAATATCCGCGTGAGCTCCTGCTCTAGACTTTTTGTGATATACACCTAAAGGGGCAGCTTCCGGATCATATGTTAGTCTCGTGTTTAATTTCTGGAGGAACTGCCGTGTTTTTCACAGTGACAACATCATTTTACATTTCAAATCAACAGTGCACAGAGGCCCATTATCTCCACATCCTCATCCATACTTATTTGGTGTTTTCTTTTTTTATAATAATCATCCTAATATGTGTAAAGTAGTAAAGGTATTATCATTATTATGTGTTTGATTCTGGGGATTGAACCCAGGGGCATTCTGTCTCTGAGCTAACACCCCCTATTTTATTCTGGAACAGGGGCTCACTAAGTTGCTGAGGCTGGTTGTCAATCTGTGATCCTCCTCTCTCAGCCTCCCAAATACTAGAATTACAGGCATGTGCCACCATACCTGGCAAGGAGTATTATTTTTAAATTGTTGTTATATGTGTCCTTAGGAGTCATAATATATGTTGGATGTGTGCTTATAGCAAATTCACACGTAAAATTTTGACACGTATACTTTGTGTTGAGAATGTATCAGAGCCAGGCAGAGTGGCTCACATCTGTAATCCCAGTATTTGGGAGGCTGAGGTACAGGATCGCAGGTTGGAGGTCAGCCTCAACAACTTAGCAAGACACTCAGCAACTTAGCAAGTTTTTATTTTATTAAAAAATAAAAAGGGTTGGGGATGTAGCATGGAGGTAGAATGCCCCTGGGTTCAATCCCCAGTACCAAAAAAAAAAAAAAACACAAAAGTACCTGACAGGCAGACATGTAATATTCCATGTCCATTTAAGGTCACTGTCTAGTTAGCATGGCCCAAATGCAATCAACCAAGAATCAGAAATTCTCTCTGTTGGCCATCCAGGAGTCAGAGCCACGGATTCTAGGCCTGACCTTGCCAAAGAAAAATATGCAACTTTGGATGCATTTGTCTTTCTGAGGCTTGCAATTACAAAAAGAAGGAATAAATTATATAGCTTTTAATTACTCTGAAAGTAAAGACATTCTCCTTAGAATGGCCTTTGAACCTGACTTGTCTATTTACATCCTCTTCTCATAGCCCACTGCACCAAGTCTCTGTTCCATCCTTATTCCTGCCTTGTTTCCTCTACCTCAGGGCATTTGCACCACCTCTCCTCCCACCCAGGCTGTTTCCTCTCTTTGAAATTATTTTGCTTGTCCTGCTTACCGATGTAATTCTTAGTCATCTTCCAGATTTCAATTCAAGCATCACTTTTTCAGGGAAACCTTCCCTACTGCTCTCTTCTAACCCATTATACATTGTCATTGAATTGTGCATTGTGTCTTAGAGAATATCTCTCTTAGAAATATGTATTTACTAGATACTTTCGAATTGATGTATCTGTTCCTCTAAATCATCCATTCCATGGGCATAGGTACCAATGGTTGCTTTCCATGAACTATCTAGAGCCTCAATCAAGGCCCAACACATAGATGACACTTTTATTTTTATCTGCTACACCATATTTAAGGACTTAATATTACTTAACGTGTATTAGCATATTTTTCTACCTCAAATGATCATATTTACCACCTGCACTTTTAAAAATACACTTCTATTGATGCATTGTAATTATACACCATAATGAGGTTCAGAGAGATAGAAACACACATGCGCACAGCGCTTGGTGTGTTGTCCTCTGGAAACCCTGCTCCCACTCACTCCCTATAGGTAATACTGAGATTGGTTTTGATAACTTAGTAGATGTACATTCGTTGCGCTGTTTCCTTCATCAAGTCTCCTTTTCCCCCCTCTACCTCTCTCCCCTAATGCATTTCTACTATTCTACTGGTTTCTTCATTTATCTGAAATCTCTTTTGTTTCTCAAATTTTCTCTGGCTTCCATTATGTCATTTGCAAGAAAATGGATAGAACTAATGGTGCTTGTTTTTTTAGTAAGAAAACTTTGGTTACCAGTGACAGGAAACTCAGCCTTAACTAGCTCAAGCAAAAGAGTAAATTAAGCTGGGTGCAGTGGTACAAACCTAGAATCCCAGTGTTTGGGAGGCTGAGACTGGAGGATCACAGGTTTGAGGCCAGTCTTAGCAACTTAGCAAGACCCTGTTTCAAAATAAAAAATAAAAAGGGCTGAGAGTGTAGCTCAGAGGTAGAATGTCCCTGGATACAAAAAAATATATGAAATTTAAAACTCAAATTATCTTTTAAAATGAGACAAACTCAAGGGCTATTTTTCACATGTAAACATCCTTTGGTAAGCCATAAATACAGGGTTCTTCTACATCTCTCTAGTAACAGGTTGAGAACTCTAGTGGTCACTGCCAAGAATTCAAGAACCAGGTTCCAGGGAGGGAGGGAGATGCCAGTTCCAGCTTTATTTTATGAGCGCTGGTGCGAGCACCATTGCTCTTGAGAGCAAACCATGAGCCCGACTGTGCAAATGTATACCACTGGAGAAATCAGAGAGCTCCTCTGTGGGGGAGTAATGTGCATCGGCAGAGAAAAGCGAGGGCAATTTGCCCTGTAGAGAGCCTACTTCTTTTCCTCCCCGTGGTTCTGTCAGGTGCAAGGGGAAAGTTGGAAAGTCGTCACCCCTGCCTTTTAGAGAAAGGAAAGGAAATCTCACGTTCTTTCCTTCTGCACTTGACTTGTATATTTTTTGCAGTTATTTAAACTAATATTTTTAAGAAGCAGAAAAATTTAGACTTACAAATTCTTGGCTTCTCAGATTTTTTTTTTTTTTTTTTTGCGGTACCAGGGATTGAACGCAGGGGCATTCTACCTTCGCGCTACACTCCCGGCCCTATTTTTTTATACTTTATTTTGAAACTGGGTCTCACGAAGTTGCGGAGGGCCTCACTAGGTAGAGAGAGAGAATGAGAGAGAGAGGGAGAGAGAGAGAGGGAGAGAGAGAGAGAGAGCTGAGGCTGGATGCGAACCCGGATCCTCCGGTCTCTGCCTCCCAAAGTACTGGGATTACAAGTGTGTGCCACCACGCCCAGCCTCAGATTTAATAGAGACCTCAAGTGGCAACTAACCCAAGCTCTAAGAAATTCCATTTATTCATTCATTCATTCATCACAACCATTATCAATGTCATGAAATCCCCAAATCTCTTCTACCACAATTCTAGCTTCAAACCAAACCCCAATTCCTTTAACAACGAATATTAGCTCTAGGAACTTATTTGCTGTCTTTCCAAATGTTTCAGCTTTGATTTATCTTAATTTCTATCCAACAGGCAGCTGGAAGATAGTCAAGATGGATTAAAGGCTAAGAAAGGAATCCTGAGGTTTTGCAGTTGATACAGAATGGATGTCACACGCAAGAAACTGTGAGTTGAGCTACACCTCTAGATTGTTTTCAAACTAACTTTACTCTTTTGCAGAATATTTCATTTTATCTAGAGGATTCTTACATGATTTGTGGGGCATTAAGCATTAGAATCCCTAAATCAGAAAAGATGAACTAAGACTCATTAAGCCTCAACACTCATGGCTACAGGGTTAAAGGGATGAGAAAAGAATACCTCCAGGGGTTGATGACCAAACACATCTTTTACCCGTTGCTTTTGCGTAATTACATTTTATGGTGTGTCTGGCGTCGTGCTAAGTGCTTTAAATAATCTTCACATTCCGTATGCATGGGTCAGGAGCCTTGAGGAGTTAAATAATGTGCCTACAGTTAGTCATTGTCAGAAAAGAATTTCTGCCCTACTGTCCAAAGCCTGAAGTTTTCATGAATTTGATTTGGCCTCTCACTAGGATGGGCAGCTGGTCTTTCCGTAAAATTTCCTCTCTATTCAAATGTTAAGATGCTACCATGAGCCCAGATCTATTTTGGAAGCTGTGGAGAAAACAAAAAGTAGGAAAGAGCGTCCATGCTAGCAAAAAATCAGCCAACGAGAGTGATTTAACACAAGGACAGCTACATTTTCTTTAATACCATATTTACACAAGCATGCGTGGTTTTAAATGAAAGACACAATATTTTTATAGAAGGAAAAGAAACCACAGGAGTCCACTACCTTTTACCGTGCCGACTAATCCACCCGTGTCTCTCTTCTGGATGCCTTCAGCTGCTCATTAAACAGTTTTAACCAACAAGCAGAACGTCTTCTAGCAAAAACGTGGTGTTGCATGTATTTGCTTAAAGCTCCCTGCACTGAGCATCCCCCACGGATGCACAACCTTTCCAACCGTTCATTCTACAGAGGCCGACTGCCTGCTGCCCTCAAGCACTGGCCAGCTGCTGAAGACCCAGGGTCTGGGCTTTCCTCACCACACACACCATTTCTCCACCCAGCCTTTATCCTCAGCATATTTACAAGAGCCAAGCAAAGCTTTGAAATCATCTGGAACTGCCACGCCATTGAGCTGTTTTCTCAGCTGCAGAATCACCTTCGTGATATGGAAAGTGGAAGGAGAAAAGCACATGCTCTCAGAAGTGCCAGGGAACAGGAGTCGGGCAGACGGGGTCAGGCAGGTCACCTCAATTTCCTCTGCAGTCTCAGGGTTTAAATGGTAATTAATGGTAAACATTTGCCATCTATCCCGAGACCTGAGAGCGAATGAAACCGCTGTGTTCTCATTCGCCTTAAGTCCCTGGGGCAGAGAATGGGGCTGCATGTTTTTACTGTAGACAAGAAATGTTGGAAGGGGCTGTGCAGTCCTGCAGGATAACGAGCAAACCGTGAGAGGAGCCCACGTGTCCAGGCCAGGCCGCCACCTCCTTACCTCCTGGGTGACTCCAAGAGACAGGCTGTCATATTGTCTTGAGAAGTTTTATGCAATATGCAATAAAGTAGCATATTAAATCAACTTATAAATCTATAAATTAATATGTAAAACATGTACTATAAGAATAACACTCGGAGTTAATACTAAAGATGCTCACCAGGCATCCTGAACGGGGCTGACTGTTTGTCCTTGTTTTATTTCACAAGAAACCTGGGAGCGAGGTGCTGTTAGGATGCTCATTTTACAGTCGGGAAATGAGGGCACAGAGATAGAAACTGCCCCCGGTCACTCCAAAACATTCCTTATGAATTGCTGTGTTGTGGAACGTGGCTTGCCACCAGGTGCTCTACACTGATTAAAGACATGGGAGGGGTAAACTGGGTTCTGTAACACATACCTATAATCCCAGTATTTGGGAGGCTGAGACTGAATGATCTCATTCTTTGAGGCCTATATGCAGCAATTTAGCAAGACCATGTTTCAAAATAAAAAGGAAAAGGGCTGGGGGTGTGGCTCAGGGATAGAAAGTCCCTGGGTTTAATCCCTAGTATCACAAATTAAAAAGAAGAAAGAAAGAGAGATGTTATTTTATTTATTTATTTATTTATTTATTTATTTATTTATTTGCAGTACCAGGGATTGAACCCAGAGGCGTTCTACCTCTGCTCTACACCCCCGGCCCTATTTTCTTTATACTTTATTTTGAAACTGGGTCTCATGAAGTTGTGGAGGGCTTCACTAAGTAAAGAGAGAGAGAGAGAGAGAGAGAGAGAGAGAGAGAGAGAGAGCTGAGGCTGGCCTCAAACCTGGATCCTCCGGTGTCTGCCTCCCAAAGTACTGGGATTACAAGCATGCACCACCACGCCCGGCAAGAGAGAGAGAGATGTTATTTTAAAGGGATAAACAGAAGTTGAGCACAGGAGCACAAACAAAAGATAAACAATGAGATGTCAAGATGTCCCCTAGAATATAAAACGTCCCCACCAGAAAAGAGGATGCTGTGACTACTGGCTGACGCAAGCCTGTTGGAACCGTGATTGCTCATCTGGGACATGGGCTGACCAGAGCCACTGGAGCACTTAAAGCAGAGTCCTTGGGAAGTGCCCAGCACAGCGCTTGGCACAAGTAGCTACGTAGTAGGTCAGTTTCACCCGACTCTGAAGCGGTGGACTTTGTGATTATGTTTAACTCCTGCAGATAGAAAAGAAGTGATGTGTACTCGGGATGGGAGAAGGATGCACAAAGGAATCCTACTGCTTCTTCCTCTTACCCTGTCTCACTCTGCTCTCGTTTAGAACATCACACACACACACACACACACACACACACACACACACACACCAGGTAAATTCTAGAGATAGGAAGTCAGTGATTAAATCATTGAATTGACTTTCACCTTTAACACATAATTAAATTATGAAAAGACTTTTTTGGGGGTTTTGTTTTTTCCCACAACCACCTGCTGCTTGGGATCTATGATACATTCCTGTCAATAAGAGTAGTTCATAATAGCCAGGAGTCTTTACAGGGTATAGATAGATGGAAAGGAAACGAAAGGAAGGACACATAGTAGGACTCCACAGAGGGACGGGCTATGTTTTAGGAAAACATTCACAAGGGTACTGCAATCACCCCATTGGGTTGGGGGCATGCAATCTCCTCACCCCATGCCTGCTTTATGACTCCCTTTTCTAGTCTAGTAGTTCCTGAAAGTCAGCTGGGAACAGTGCTGACCCATCCCACACTTTTATGACCTAGCACAAAGCTGGGAAAAGAATGGCAGAGTTTTTCATAAAACTTAATGTTCCCTTTTAAATGGTATCTTTCATTCTGAGTTCATGTACTTCCTACATTTATGGTGTTAAAATACAATTTCTCTTCTAAAATCATAGTGATTGTAGATGCTAACATGTTTTGGTTTTGTTGTTTAAATCTTTAATGGGAGAGGATATTTGGTTCTTCCATGTCAGCGATTTAATTTTCTTTCTTAAAATTTCACTCCTGAAATCCAAATATATGGGGAATAGTAATCTAGCCCAATATCTAAAGTAGCATAATGAGTAGAAACACTGGATAAATCACTGAGTCCCATTCAAATGTCTTATCAGCCCTGCCCTCTGTAAGTATTAGTGACCTTACTGCAATATTCTCCACAGCCCCTAATAGACATCCTGGCTTGTCAAACAGGTTCATTTAAGAAAATCTGAACCCTGCTTCTAAGTTCATGGCTTTTTCCTGGTGTTAATTCCAGACGTTAATCATTCTTCCTTAAAAACTAGAATTACCCTTTCCTGGAGACAAGAAAATCCATATCTTCTGGCTGTGATATAAAAGCCACTGTCAATTAAGACTCCAGCTCAGTCTTCCTGTTCCTCTACTTGAGTATAATTTAAATAGAGAAAAATATTTACTTAGCAAATATCAAAATTTCTACCATAACTGAGATCAACTTTGTGCAGCCTTGGTTCAAGCACCTAGTTGCTGCATGACCTTGAGCCTGTTTCTTTCCCACCCTGAGATCTAGAAACAGATGATCCTAAAGGTCGCACCTGTCTCTGAGGAGCCAGGAGTAATGGCTCTCAATTATCAAGCATATCTTGCATGTCAGGTATCATTTAAATGTTTACAACCAGCTTCTCATGTAGTCGCTCAACTATCCTATCAGGTAGCTTCTATTATAAGTGCCTTCATTTATGAGAAACTAAATCTCAGAGAAGTTAAATAAATCTTCAAGACTCTACTTGGTAGTAAGTGTCAGCCTGGTTTCAATCCAGTGTTTTTCTTAACTAAATGTGGGAGCCTAAAATGCTGTTGCAAATTATTTTTGCCAGATTCAATAAAGAGCTTATGATAGCCATTTCCATATGTGTAAAATGGAGATGATAGCTCCCATAAAATATTTATTGGTGCATCTGGCACCGCAATAATTATTTTATAAGCTATTGTTACAAAACATAAGCATGGGTATGGATAGGGTCTTTACCCTTGCAAGCAATGCACATAAAAGTAAGGAAAGAGAAAAGGAAGCAAAACCCATATCTCCTTTAGAGCCCAGCCTTAGTTCTGGTAATGACATCCCTTTGATCATCCCTGTTTTCATTTACTATATACAACCAGTCCTCTCCATCGCATGTTAAAGAGAACGCTGCTTGAGGGTCTGAGCGCTTGGATTGGAGAACAGGGGAGTTAAAAGGATGGGCATAGACATCAGGATATTGGAGTTCAAGTTAAATTCTGTCCTTCACTATCCTTGTAACCTTGAGCAAGATATTGAAACTCTCCAAGTCAAAATTTGTAGAATGAGGATAACAGGGCTTTCAAATGATAATCCACATAAGGAGTCTATCATAACGTCAAGAATAGCATTAAGTAATACCCAGGCACTAAGTTTCAATTCGAGCAATGACCCACCTGTGTGACCTTCACACAGGACTTCTGTGCCAATTTTTCTCATGACTCTAATGTTATTAATGATGGTACTATAAGGTTTATTGTGAATATTAAATTAAATAATTCATATACAGCAAATGCTTAAAACACTGCTTAACACCGAAAAAGGGTGTTAGTAGTTATTTTTTTTTTATTAGTGTCATGCCTGCTATTGAGATTTTGGCCAAGTCCTCTTTCTTGCTCTCTCTCTCTCTCTCTCTCTCTCTCTCTCTGGAATTCCATTTCTACCTCTGTAGGAAGAAGAAGGTATTTTGTTCACCTCTTCTTTAACCTATTGGTGATAGAGTCTTGTCCTAGAGTTCTGTGTGTGGCTGAACCTACAATACCTGTCACTGGACAGATGACAACCATTGCAGTTCATTAGTCACATGTGTTCAACAGCTGGGGGAAGGGGGCCATCAGGCACCAGGCAGGGCCACACTGGGGTTATAGTCAGAAGCACAGTGAACCGGAAGGGACTTAGTGGTTACAACAGCATGAGGCGGTCCCTGGTTCCCATGGGAGAAGTGGATTGCCTTGTTTGAATGACTGCAGGCTGGCAGGGAGGCTCCGGTGTGGTGCTGCTGGCATGGCTCATAGGGAAGCGAGCTGGGTGAGAGCAGAGGAACTCAAGGAACGAGGCGTTTGGTGTTCTAAAAGGTACAAAGATATCAAGAGTGCACAAAAAATCTCAGGTCTCACTCTACAGTGCATCCTGTCTCTAAGCGCCCATCTAGTTCCAGGATCCTAGGATTCCAAAGTTTCTTGGATACTCAAACCTCCACTTCCATGTCTCCTATGGCTTGTATCTGCCCTTTAGTTCACGGCCCACCTTCTTTAAGATCATCAGCTTGGAGGCACTTCATGTTTATGGCTGTTTGAAAAGCAGAAAATACTTTTCCTGCTTTTGCACTTGCCTAATTAAAGGGAATTGAGAATATCCTGGAACATCCCTGGGATTGCAGTCAATCCCCAGGGAACACAACAGTCAATTGAACTCCCCCAAGTCATGACTTTTCCATGATCCCTCCACCACTCATCTTGCACACCCCATCCAAGCCATTTCCATTGCCTCTTAAAATATAGAATCGTTTTTATTTATTTGTTTGCTTTTTACAAAATGAGGTTCTGGCAAACTAGTTTTAGGTTGAACCATTGTTCTTGCATTCTTGTTAACTTTCAGTCAGAAAGTATGCTGTTCCCCCAAAACATACATGGAGGGGGCTCAGAAGGCAATAGACCTTAACATTACCCAGCGGTATGACCTTGCTAGGGCTATGCTTGGGAACCACAAATCACCTCTTGACTTCTCCCACTCTCTGGCAGGTATGATCCTTAGAATCAGCTTTAAGAATGTTGTAGAATGGACCTGTCTCTCTCTCTAAGCAGTGTCTTCTCCTTCCTGTTTCTCTTTTAGCTTCAAAGGACACAAGGGAGGTTCATGTGACACTCCTCCTCCTCCTGGTCTTTTTAGCATCCTCTCCATCTCAGGGCAGTTTGTCCAACTAGAGGGCATTTAATACAATCTCTTGTTGAGTGAGGAAATTGAAGCCCAGGAAAAGACATTAATGTCCATGGTGATCGTCATAATTATCCAATGATCAGAGTACTTACAGAGTGCCAAACGGCAAGCCAGATATTTAGTTATTTTCATGCTTATGAGACTCTTTGATATAAGGCAGGGGCAATTATTCCCATTTTCCTTATGATAAAACTAGGACAGAGAGAGTCCAGTGACAGCTGGCAAAGACTAGATTGATTTCTTTGAACCCTCATAACACTTTCTCTTGTCTCTCCTTAAACATAAATCATATGCCTAGTACTGTCCTCATCTCTGAATCCTTGGCATCACTACCAATTTAGTGGGTCAAAGAAGAAGCTTTTGGCTGCAAGTAGGACTGTGTCCCCAAAAAGAAAAAGTCCTAAACCCTGGTACCTGTGAACATGACCTTATTTGGAAAGAGCCATCCTGGAGTAAGATGGGTCCTTGATACAATAGGACTAAGGTCTTTATAAAGAAGAGATGAGACATGTAGACACACAGAGAGAGTAGGATGCCACATGAAGACGTGAACATGCAGAGGACAGATGGCCAGGTGGTGACAGATGCAGAAACTGGAGTGATACAGCTGCAAGCCAGGGAGAGGCCAAAGCTTCACAGAAGCCAGGATCCCGGAGCGAGCCTGATTTTGGACTCACGCCTCCATTATGGTGAGAGTATGAATTTCTGTTATAAGCCATCCAGCTCATGGGGGTTCCTTACAGAAGCCCAAGAAGCCAATATACTTGTCAGTTATATTTTAAAAGCTCTTGGTTGCTGCTGATGGCACTTTAGAAAAGGTCTCTGGAAGCTTCTGCCCTCTCCTGGCCTCTGAGCATCCCCAGGCTGCTCCTTCTGCTTCCTGTGGCCTGATTCTATAACAGCATCTCACCCTCCAGTTTTCAATTGGAATCATTTCTCCTGAGAAGCCTTCCCTGTCCTCCAGGAGGGGGTTATATCGAAGGGGTCTATTCTCTGGCATGTGGTAGCGGACAGGAACTACAGATGCTCTTTAACTAGGAATGCAAATCCTTGAAGGGTTTGTGCATTTGAAAAAATGCAGCCCACAATTAAGAAGAAAGAAAACATTCATCATGTATCTTTAAAAAAGTGTTCCAATTCTGATCAAACTGTCTTGGCAATTATTCCTCCATCTTAATGTATACATTGGCTTCCTTTGTGGTCTCTCAGAAATCCTAGGTTTATCAAATCCGGCCTGAAATTTCTTGGACTCTCTTCTTTAATTGCCTATTTTCTCTGACTACTAGCTCCTGAGGGCCAGGGCTCAGTCTGTCTAGTTCTCTGCAGTCCCAATGCAAGGGACTAAGAAGTTCTTAACTTGAGGACAAAAATGAAGTAAATGAATGAAAGAATAAAAGACTCCCTGGGCCTTTGTCAGAGGACAGGCACAGCGATTCCATTAGAACCAGCAGAAGGAGAGGATAGTGTTTTAGAAAAGTTCAAGTTGATAATGTTAGAAATAGCTTCACAAGATCAACATCCCAGGGTGTATATTTTAGACCAGAACAGACAGTGAAACTCCCAGGGAAACCCACAAACTGAAGCTCTGGTCTTTTCACCCCCAAAACAACCATCCCCCCTTAAGCTCGATAGACTCAAAGAACCCTATGGAGCCTGCAGCACTATCTGGGTGAGCCTTTTAGTGGGTCACATATTGTATTTCCAATATGTAAGTTTTGAGACCTCTGATTCCTTTCACATAGCTAGAGCCTGGCCTGGAAGAAGGGACAGGAACAAAAGCAGAGGTAGTGGCCTATTTTCAGGACAAATAGTGACTTTCCAACACAAGGTGCTAAAGGAGGTGAAGACACACCCTGGTTCTGGGAGGATGCCTCTAAGCATCCCTCTGTGGCTCCTCTGAGCGCTTTCCTCAAACCTCAGTCTTAAAAGGCCAACTCAACTGTTGAATTTTAAAAAGTCAAATCAGGATGAGAAATTTCTGGGTCCCAGCATTGTTAGGATGTATGTAAGGAATAGGTTTGAGAACGCTGGTAAGGAAAAGTGCGGTACTCCAGGGAGGCAGTTACTTAAAAATCTACCCTTCCTGCTGGCCTCGTGGTACCTTCTAGAAAAAGATATCGTTGTGGAGGACTTTTTGCTAAAGCCATTGTATCTGTTTGTGTCTATGAAGTGCAATGAGATAGGTGCAGATGATAAATGTCATAACATCTCATGATTCCTGTAACCAGTAAAAGGGGATCTTTTGAATAAGGGTCTCAGTGTTATCGGAATTGTGTGAGGGAGCACACAGGGGGTGGTAGCACCCACTGATACCAGGAAACCCACTTAAAACAGACCGGTCAAATATGACATCTGGTATCATGAGTAAGACCAGCGTTTGTGAAATTTGGATGCATATAATAATTAATTAGCCATATTTTCAAGATGTTGATTCTAATTTAGTCATCTGTGATAAAGGTCCAGATTCTATATTTCTTTGTTCATTTTTGGTACTGGAGATTGAACCCAGGAGCATTCCACCTCTGAGCTACACCCCTAGACCTTCTTATTTTTAATTTTTTTTTTTTGCATACTGGGGATTGAACCCAGGGGCATTCTACTTCCACGCTACACCCCCAGCCCTATTTTTTATACTTTATTTTGAAACCGGGTCTCACGAAGTTGCGGAGGGCCTCACTAAGTAGAGAGAGAGAGACAGGGGGAGAGAGAGAGAGAGAGAGAGAGAGAGAGAGAGAGAGCTGAGGCTGGCTGCGAACCCGGATCCTCCAGTCTCCGCCTCCCAAAGTACTGGGATTACAAGC